>PVJI01000670.1:0-235474 GCA_004026765.1 Micronycteris hirsuta
AAAAAAAAAAAAGCCAAGCAGAGCGGGACTGTAGAAGGATGGGAGTGACATGCAGGATGGGAGACCCACTAATCATGCAGGTGGCCCTATGCCCTGGTTCGCGGCTTTGTCCCAGGGTGGTTTTCAGTAGTGCCCCCCTTTACTCTCAGAGGTGTCCAAGTATGGATGATAAGTTCTTTGGTCAACTAGTCATATGGAGCATAGAGTATCACTCACACATTTGTGTGGTGGGAAGGGGAAGCTGTATGCCACTTGGGCTACAAAGCCTCAAATTTCCCCAGGTAGATGGACACTCAGAGAAGGAACTTCCAGAACTTTGCTCTCTGAGCAGAGGGGAGAGGGTACTCTTCTTCGTATTTCCAGTAAGCCCCTCTGACTCTTACTGAGGCTCATCTGCTGGCCGGTGAAATGGAAACAGAGACAGGAGAAAATAGGAAGGTGTGGGGTGATGCAGGGAGAGTAGGATAAGCCTGAGGAATCACAGGATCATCAGTCCGTTGTTTTATGCCATGAAATCAAATGGGGAATTGGACTGAATGACTGTGCTTCTCTGCCGCAACTCTGTCTGTCTTGCTGGAAGGCACAAGCATTGCTTGAAGAGAGAACCCTATTAGTCAGTGGCCTGATGTGGCCTGAGGTCACTGTCTCTGTTGCACACTCTCCTGTTCTGGTGTTCTTGGGGAGTATCCTAAAAGGAGGCTACCAATTTCTGACCATTGTAGAAGAGACCATTTGAGTTTTGGGAATTTGTCAAAGTCCCACAGGAAGTGAGGATGTGTATATGTATGTCCAGTAGGAGGTGTGGGTGTGCCTCCCTGATCCAGGAAATGTGAAAAGGCAACTCCCACAACTCCGGCTCCACCCAGCCAGCCCCCTGTGTTCTATTTTAAAAGCTCCAGGGTAGCCTGATCTGATGTCTGTCCATCCCCTCCCCTCCTTGTTTACTGGAACATTGGGTCACGGCAGTGCAGCTGGAATGCAATCTCTGGGCAATTCAGCAAGGCCGAGGCAGGCCCTACAAGGCGTCAGATCATTGCACTGTTTTTCCTCCCCTCCCACTGAGTTTTCTTGGAAGTTCTGAGCCAGGCTCAGTGTGGATCTCCACAGATGCATTCCAAATTCCCAGCTGCTTGCTACTCAGCCAGTCCCATAGCCTTTCCTTTCAAATCCAGGTGCCCTGAAAGGTTAGAGATGAGTAAGCCCGGACAGAGGGTTATCCGAGACTCTTGATGTGTTGGCTACTGCCCACTGTCACTCATGGTTCAGCTAGCTTCCTCTCTTAAAAAGCAAAGAGGAAAATAATCTCTGTGTGAGATGCCTTTGTGATTTGATTGAAAAGAATAAGGAGCAAACCTGTCTTCAGTCTGTGCATCTGTCCCAGCAGAGGGGACTGGGTGGTTCCAATGAAGGGAGACTTGGCTGCCTTTTCCCTTTCTGAGTACAGATGTCACATGATCGTCTACCACCCTGATCTATCAGTTTTGCTCCTTATTTCCCTCCAGACTCCCTGCCCCCTTAATTTCTTCCTCTCAGTCTTTCTCATTACAATCACTTCATCCTTTCCTAGACTAGAGGAAATAATGGGGGGAAGGAAGAAACAACTGAACACATCAATTATGTAAAAATTATATTTGCCTTAGTAAGAGTGAAAAAGGAGCCTTGCGTTTTCTTAGATTTCTTCTTGCTATTGATTCTTTAGGGTTGAGCCCTGGTTCTGAAAGCCCTGGTGACCTGCAGTCTCCGTATCACCTGGGAACTTCTTGGAAATGCACATTCTCTGGCCATAGCCTAGAACTGCTGAATCAGAAAATCTTGGGGTGAGACACAGCAATATTGAGTTTTAATAAGCTCTCCAGATGATTCTGATGTGTGCAAAGTAGGCAAGCCCCTTGGTAGAGGATTCTCCATGGGGTGGGGAAAGGGAAATTTGAGGTTTCTCTCTTCTTTCCAGATGTCAGAATCAGTGTGAGGAGGACAGCCTGTGTCATACTCCTCAGGGCTAGCTTACGCACCTTGCCTTTCAAACTGGAGCAGGTGTGAAAGTTAACGTCAGGAGAAGGACCCAGAGATGACGGTGGCCCTACTGGGTGCACTTGGTGCGCTGGCTTCCGGGGATACCCTCTAGTCAGGGGTCTGGAACCTCCTGATCTTCTTGCGTGCAGCACCCCTCCAACAGTGTAAGGACACCGGTACAAGTCATGCCATGTTGTAGAGTCCACCACTCGGCTTCTCATCTGCTCTTAGGCAAATAAGCCAGCCACTCATTGTAGATGGAAATTGTGGAGTTCGTTACTTTTATTTTTTTTTATTGAATTAAATCGAGAAAATAACTAGAAACGTGTTCTTCATCTTGCCAATTCTTTGCTTTCCATCCTCTGAAGAGTCCCAAGATTATTAAGAGGGTTGGGATCCATGAATTTAGGTTGGCAATGTCCAATTTGGTAGCTCCTAGCCACATGTGGCTATTGAGCAATTGAAATGTGGATAGTCTGAACTAAGATGCGATGAAAGTGTAAACACACACCATATTGCAAAGGCTTAGTAAAAAAAAAAGTAAGTTATTTCATTAATAGTTTTATATTGATTTCATGTTGAAATTGTAACACTTTGGATATACAGTGTGGGGTAAAAGTAAGTTTACATTTTAATCTTGTATTGTTACGTATTAATTATTGTATTATTTCCCATACAAAGAACTGTAAAACTACTTTTGCCCCACTCGGTATTGGGTTAAATAAAATATATTTAATTATTTAATAGAACATTAATTCTACCCATTTCATTATATTTTTAAAAATATAGCTACTTGGAAAATTAAAATGGCAAATGTGACTTGCATTTGTGGTTCACATTTTGTGTTCCTTGGACAGTGCTGTCAGCTATCCTGGGGCTCTGGTCAACAGAGGGTTTTGAGTAAGACTGGAGGGTACACGAGAAGCAAATACAAGGAACTGTGCGTGGCATATTCAGATGAGGCAATGTATCTTAAAGTGTGGCAACTAATCTGAACCTTGGAGCTATAGACATAGCAGAGCTGAATCTGGACTCTGCCACCTGTGTGGTCAAGTAACTTAATCTCTCTGAACCATAGTCTTCTCATCTGTAAAAGGGATTGCTTTGGTTCCGATCATACCAAAAAAGATGTGTACCGAGAACCGTAGGAGCACAGACGCTGGGCTCTCATACAGACTGGGCTAGGCCAGGGTGGACACTGGAGTCAGGGAAGATTCAGCAGGAGGCAGTGGCTTTTGTTGAGTTTTGAGATTACTGTGGTATAGAATATCAGTAGGGGAGACTCCAGGCAATTCTGTCCAGAGTACAGAGCATGAGATAGCACGGGGGATCCAGAAAACTTTCAGTAAACCATAACCAGCCCCTCTCAGCTTGTTAATAATTAGGTGCCCCTTTTAAGTGGTTTCCTTTCATTTTGTTCCAGAAGAAGCTAGGAGGGCTCTCTGGTGGCAGCGCGGAGCTGTTTTTCTCAGTTGTCCCAAGCAAGGCAATCCTTGGCTCCTGACCCAGTTAGACGAAGTTCTGCAGTTAGACAGACACACTCTCTTTAGAAAGCGACTTAGAAATCTTCTACTGTTGCTTAATCAAGCCCTAGGGGACATCACCCTCCACCCTTGGCCGTTTATCATAGAACCTCACATATGACTCATAGAGGCCTCTCCTTTGTGAGTTGAGACAGTTCTGTTCTCTATGCCTGCTAGATTCCTAGTGATGTGCGAGAAAACCTTACAGACGGGCTCCCTGAGGGTTCCACCCCGAGGCCAGCTCCACGAGTGGCTAAAATACAGGATTTAAGAAAGAAGTGGCAAGAAATGCAGCTAGGTAAGTAAGTGAGATTATGAAAATCTTCGAATGCCAAAACTGAACAGAGAGGGCCAAAGGAAGATTAGGCTGTTGATATACAAATTGAGCCACACAGATGGAGACTTGCTTATCCCTAATTGTTCTAAGGTACAAACTGTCCTCTCGTATTCTGAGGACAAAAATCCTGCCTAAAATTTCCTTGGTGTCTTCTATGATTCCAGATACATGTTTGAGCACATAGGAAGCAGTAAAAAAATATGTTGGTTGGTGGGTTTGAATGGGCTCCCAAGAGAGGCTGTACAGATTTTTAGAAAGAGATCCTTTGTGTTGCAAAAAATCGGATTCTTAAAAGGCAGAAAAGGTAGAGTTTGTATGTTTTTCTTGGGTCCAAGATCCTCTTCAGTTCCTCTAGCCTATTCTAAAGCTGTTTCAATTTTCCACTCTCTCCCACTAGGAGGCAGCATCAATCCCACCGTCCCCTGGGACGGGGCTCCTCTGCCCATAATACATAATATAAATAAAAATATATAATGCGCACATAAGTATATATTCCACCTTAAACTTTGACCTTGATTGACTGGGTAAATGTTGCCTGACATCTTGGCCAAGCGGCCTTCAAAGCTCAAGGCAGAGGATTCTGGAACCCACAGCACTCCCACCTCTGACTGTCCCTGAAGGAGCTGCCCCACATACCAGTAAAAACTATTTCCTGCAAAGCAGCTAAGTGATTGATTGATTCTGTAAGCAACAATTGGCAAGTTCAAAAATTACAGACTCCTGTACTTGGTAAAGAGGGTTTAGATGGACCTGGGGCTGTCTTTTCCTGTTGAGTTTTATGTAACTCTGGGTCCCTAGGGAGTTTTCACAGAAAATCAGTTCAGGGTGTGCTGGCCTCTTGTGGGGTGGCTTTCTGTTTATTTCATAATAGTTGCTATATAGTGGCACTTTGTTGCTTATGCCAGCAGCTTCAAGTCTTAGAGTAAATTAGAAATGTGATGTCCTAGCAAGCAGGCAAAGTACACTCCAAGCACGTTTTTCTCAGGGCCCAGATTTTCTGGATTACTTCTGCCAGTGGCAAAGTAAAACTCACAGAAAGCTATTTATTTGATCATTGTTGTTGATATGTCAGTTACATGTTGTCTGGGTGTCTCAGCCTGTCTTGGAAAAGATTTGTCAATCAGTTCACAGAACGTCTCAAAGCTTGTTTTATTACATAAGAGGAGTGCAGGTTATCTGAGTTACAGAACGGGACAGCCAAGGTCAAGGGCATGGCCAGCCTCACTCAGACATACAGCTTCTGTCAAAATAAAGTTTTGGGTAGCCTCCTGCTTAAGCCATTTAAAGAAATAACTGCTTTGATAGGTGACGGGTGCAAAGACCAAGACTATAAGCTGCTACATGCGCGAGGGAGGCAGAGACCACGGAAAGTTTTAGAGGGAAACCCAGCTGCTCTTCCTCTGGGCTTTGCTGAAGTCCTTCCAGATTTTATAAAGGCACAGCCAACACTGTTCCCTCAGTAAACAGGGATTGAGCCGGACTCTCCCCAGGGCTGAGGACACAGGGGAGAAGGCTGGGCATGCAGGACGGCCCGTCCACCTATTGCAGACGGGCTTGCACGGTGCTAAGGGGCTCAAACAAGGACTGGTCCTTTCCATGTGACACATCATGAGAATAAATAATAAAAACAAAGGAAATATTACTTTTAAATAGGAAATAAACATTAAAACAAAACAAAAACACTGCCTCTGATTTTGAAGCTGCTATATACTAGAAGAGTTACACATGTATATAATAAACATGATTGATTATAATATAGATAATTGCCAACTATATGATACAGGTATTTTCTAAGTTACTATGTAGAAGGAGTTACTGAGAAGAGTTTAACTCTGTTTCCTGCAGAGAATTCGTAATAGTAAAGACAGAGAAAGACTGGTGGAATCACCTGCCAGGAAGACAGGGGTCTTGCTTCAGATAAATCTTATTCATTTACTCAACAAATATTTACTGAACACCTACCATGTGTTTTTAGCTTCTTGGGATTCACCAATTAATAAAAGGGAAGAAGTTTCCTGTCCTTATATTCTAGCAAAGAGAGCAGGCAATGACCAATAAAAGTACTTGTTTTTAAGTACCAGGTAGAAATCTAATTGGTTTTTTGTTGATGAGAGTGCTAAAAACCATAGGACATGATATCTCTTGATCCTGAAGTCCAACTAAAACAATAATATCAAAAAGTGTGTTAGGATAATCATTGCCCCAAATATATTTTGACGATGGTTTTAAAGCCAATGTGGGCCAGTGGTGTGCTGGTAAACACTTGATAAATGGCTCTCAGAAAGAAATGATAAAAAATAAAGCCCTCATTTGTAGCATTTGCCATTTTTTTTTTTGTGGTGTGAATACTCTCACTGTGGCCATTTGAAACTGCCAATGAGATGTCACTGAACACAAAGCCGAGGAGATATGTGCACCGTGGCTCTTAAGAGACAATGCAAGCTCACCCCCGCACCCTGCTGACAGAGGGCTCATAGAATAATGAAACATTCCAGATGGAAGGCACCCGGGCAGTCTAAGGACTGGTATGTTCATGGTGTGTGCACAGGAAGTTCTCCTTTCAAGGCTGAAATGCAGGGTAATATTTGGGTGAAGCTTTACGCAAATTTAGGAAACCAAGTACCGTATGTAGTATAACTTTGGAAATATGAAAACATAATAAATCAACCACAAAAACCTTTGACTCTTAGAATCAAAACCATATCTAGTAGGCTAAGGATCAGCATTTAAAAGAGATGCAATATTGCTGACTCTCAAGGTGGAGGAAGGGGGCTGCCAGCCAAGGAATGTGGGGAGCATCTAGAAGCTGAAGGAGGCAAGGGAACAGATACCTTGATTTTGGCCCAGTGAGAGTCGTATCAGACTTCATACTGTAAGATAATGAATGCACGTTGTTTTAAGCCACTAGGTTGGTATTAGTTTGTTGCAGCAACAACAGGAAAGGAATGCACAGGTGCTCCTCTGCATTTCTGTCTCCAGTGACAGTGCAAGTGGGACTGTGAGACTAGCTCTGGATCATGGAATGTGGCTGGACCTGATGTGCACCCTATCCAAATCTGGCTTCTGAACCCTTGTGCAATGTGTCATACTCTCTCTCTGCTGGGTTAGACATCTGAATGCGGAAGGGCAGCAGAGGACTCTAAGGAGGCTCTAGTGGGCAAAACAGCCAGTGCTTGCAAGGAGCCTGGATTCCTGAGTCACCATGTGGAGCAGCTGCATGAGAGGGCTGCCCCAACCAGATGCATGAAGGTTAATCCCCTGAGTTTCTAGAGTTCATTTTTCCCACAGGAGAGCTTCTCCTATTGTCACTCATACCCAAAATCAGAGACTCTGGAACAATTTTTAAAAATATGATATTTAAGTATTTTTAAAAACTATTATAAATGGGCAAAATCAGAACTTTGTTAGGCTTCCTTAGTAACTCAGTGTTTTAAAAATGTTTGGTAGCACATGAAGAGCACAGTAATTAAATGTCTATGCTTAGGGTTTGTGAAGGTCTTACCCCAGTTCTGCTTTTCTGGCCACTGAGGCACTCAGAGTTGCACAGTGAAGAAGGACAGCTCATTGGACTCTTTCTGGGTCTTCTGGCTCTTTTCTAAATATGACTTCTGTTCCCACAGATTTCTCCTTTTGTTCAGGAATTCCCTTTTCTTGGAATATTTACCTTACCCTCTCTTTCAAGCTCAGTTCAACATTTCTTCCAAGGGCCTTTCTAGATTCCCCAGGGAATAGTCAATTTTTTTCCTCTATAATTCCATCTATTTTTTAAAATGCTGTTACATTTATAGCTGTCCCCTTACGCCAAGTACACACACAGGCATGTATTGAAATGCAACTTCAAGAAGGCCGGTGTTACTTCTTACTCACTGTTGTCCTCACCATAATGTCAAGCTCTGAATGCAGAAAAAGTTCAATGCATCTGTAAACTTTAATAAAATCATCTTTGGCTGGAGGCAGAGTTTGCTTGTCTGTTGGTTGATTTATTGGTTTGTTTTACCAGACAGAGTCATGTGGTGCTTTTTAAATGATCACATAAGCCACCTGGCACTGCATTGAATGCTGGGGCACAGTGTACCCTGTGTAACTATCCTATGTCACCAACAAGGACAGCTGCAAACCACATATAGTGTGTACCTACTATGTGCCAGGCTTTCTGCAGATGCCTCATGTCAGCCTGGGCCTCTTGCCAGGCCTTCGTTTTCCAGGACTTCTTTATCAGGGAGATGCATAGACTCCCAGTATCTGGAGAGCTAACTACTTATTTGTTGTTTGCACATCATGATTTTTCACTTTTAGGAACAGACTGTTTCTATTTCTTTGACTCAGATCTCTGTGTTCCCATACCCTTATTTTTGCTGAATCTATCTTATAGAATTAAACTCAATTTAGTTTTAAAATTGTGCAAGAGATCTACCCCACCCATTTGCATTTTCTTTCCATTAAAATGCAAAAGGGGTGTGTGTAGGAGCAATTTATTAAGGGGCCCTGTGGCTATTTCCAGCCCATTATGTTGCCATTTCCTTACAGCTCACTGAAAAAGGTTGTGGAGAACAGGAAAGGGGAGACTTGTTCTTTCCTGAGTGATCGTTAAGCCAATTCACAGGGACTCCACCATCCCACACCCAGCAGGGAAGCAGCATTTGGAAGCTGCCCAGGGGCAGGGCGGGCTCTGTCAGGCTGTGAGGTCCAGACTGGCAGGTGGAATTTGGCCAACAACAAGGAGAGTGTAATAGGAGATAATTGTTAGAACATTAGACTTTGAAGATAGGATCTAAGTCTTTTCTATGTATCCTAGGTATCAACACAATGACTTTGCTTAGTGACTGATCCATAAGGTTTCAATGGATGCTAAATGAACGACTGAATGAACGAATGCCATATTTTTGCTTCTTTGCCCAAGCATTCTTTATAAAAGCATCTCATTCATGTCTCTTGTATAAATCAGGGAGTTGGCAAGGCATGCAGACCATCGCTCTGGACTCATTCTGCTTAAGCATAAAGGCCCCGGGGACTTGGGTATTGACTTAAAAAGTGTGGGTTAGGGGATGATAGTACTGTAGGATCTTTCTAGAACCTTTTCAGGGAGGCTAGAGCTCCACTTCCCTGTGCGGTTAGTCTTAGGTTTCTCTGCCGTCCTTCCAACACATTGAAAGCTCTGTGAGGACCAGGATCAGCAGTGTATGATGATGGTGAAACACTCTACAGTCTACAACTCTGAGCTCTAGTCCTGGCTCCCCGGTGACAACAGGGAAGTCACTTAACCACGTGCCTTCAATTTCTCATCCATAAAATGGGGATGATAGTACTACCTATCTCATAAGGTTGCTATGAAGGTTAATTTATATATTATTGACGTAGTCATCTCAGTCCCTGGGACATAAGAAGCTCTAAATAAATGGGAGCTCTTATTATAATTAACTCCAAGCATAGCACACAGAACTTCATAGACATTTTTTGATTGCATGAATGAAATAGGGCCTAGCTTGGAGGAAGCAGAGCAAATCAGAACTAGGTAGTCTGTCAAGATTCCTTCTAGATCTGTGATTGTGTTGCAGTTCAATCTTTTGTCTGGGCTTGGTTGTTTCTCCAAATGCAAGTAACTTAGGGCTCTTCACAGTAAGGAGAATGGGTATATTTGTAGGGATGAGCTACAGTTTTAGGAAAGCCCTCTGAAGGGATGGTTTTCAGGGGACCCATTCTTGGCTTACAATGCCTTAAAGAACTTGAAGGGTATTGAAGCCTTTATTAAGACTGCATTGTTATTTATCTTCATTAAGGGCAAGATAAGAAGAAATGGAACCTAATGGTGGAGTACTTCCTGCTAGACAGGAAGAAATTCCTGGAAGTAATTTAGTCTCCTCAGGAGGGCAGGTGATATAATTTACATACAACGAAACGCACTCATTTATTGGGTAAAGTTCAATGAGTTTTAACAGATGAATACATTCATGTGACTACTACCATAATCAGGGTATAACACATTGAACTGGCAGGTGTGGAGGGAGAGCTAATATCTTTGGCTGCTTTGTCCTAAACACAGAGCTTATTCCACTTGTCATTGGCTGAGCTGGACCTTTAAACCGGATCTGCCTGGCTTATACATACACTCACCCTGATGCTTAGGCTTCTCAGTGCCAGACGCTGTCAGGAACCATCTCAGTGAGACCGTCATGGGGTTTGCTGGTTGGCCCTGGGAATGTAGGGAGGAGGTGACAAAAAGGACAGGGGTGGGAGCTCCAAAAGCAAATATTGCCCTTTTAACGAGTTTGCCAGCTCTCAGAAGCTTTGTAATTCTATCCTTGTGGACTACAGAAGTTCTCACACCTCTGTCTATTCCAGGACTGCCTTGTCTTTCTTATCTTGATATCCCCAGTACCAGCCCAGAGCCTGGTGAGTGGTCAACACTCCATAACGGCTTGTTGCATTGCATTGACTATCAGCCATCCTAGTGCTGAAAAGAGCTCGAGGCAGCCGAGTTGGAATAAATCTCAGAAATGATGGAGCCCAAACTTCTGCTGGATGCAGGAATCCCCTTCTGCTGAAAATCAGAGCGCCATTGGGTTAAGCACAGGATCTGGAGATGGACCCCTGGGTTTGGGTCCTAGCTCCATTATTTCAAATTCTATAAACATGAGCAGGTTACTTAACTTTGATGTGCCTCAATATTTTACAGGGATATTGTAAGATTTTTAACAAGATAATGTATGTAGATTGGTTAAAACAAGGCCTGTACTTAGGAAGTACTCAATAAATGCTGACTATCACTGTTATCAATTATTATCAGTGAGAGGAATCCACTGAGGCAAACTTCTCATAATTTCCATTCATTGATTGTAGACCTGTCTTCACAGGAAAGCTTTCAGAGAGCCAAAGACAGCTATTAGGTGCTTCCAGAGCCTTCTCTGTAGTTACACATCCACACTTCTCTCCAATCATGTCTTTCATTCTTCAGGGTCTTCAGATCTTTTTATGTTTCCTTGAAGGCTTCCAGTTGCCCATGGGCAATGCCCCCGCTGAATACGATCCTGGTGCATTTGAGTCAGGAGGAGGGCAGCATGCGCTCATTCCTTCTCCAATAAGCACTGCTCCAGCTCAAAGACAGATTTCCAGGCCTCTTTGAATAGATGGGTTATGACTGGTTGCCTACCTGGCTATCACCTTGTGTTACACCCACACGCCCACTCACCCTGAATCTCAGATCTTTTGTACTGAGGTTGCAGTGTTAGTTTCTTCTTGACATTGCTCTTCCTTTACCCACCATGGCTGCTGTGACACGCAGGGAGGGGACCAAAGTGGGCTCAGGCCACCTTGGGTTTCTTCTAGTGCGACAAAAGCCAATTTCAATATTCGTGGCAGGGGAAGGGCTGTGCACCACCACAGTGATACAGGAAATCCCTGACCCCACATAACAGCTCTCTACACAGTGATCCCAGAGAGACCTGGCCTGTCTGCCCAGAAAGAAGAGGGATCTTAGGCAGAGAGTGGGCGATGCCCATTCTGGACTGCAGTTTTCAGTCTGCCCCCGATGTCTAGATCCTCAGTGGTCGTAGTTTTAATCTTGAGCTGCCCATTCCTCCCATTCCCCTCCCTGTTGCTCCCCTCTGCTTGAATCTCCAACCTCAACTCTCTCTACAGCCTAAAACACCTACACTCAATCATTTGCTTCTCCATGTATCTTAGGCCCTGCTACCTGATTCCCTTCAAACATGAAGCTCCTTCGATAATAGTAACATTTACTGAGCATGTACTATTTACCAGGCTGTTTTACATGCAATATGTTATTTAAACTTTACAATGACCCCATGGGGGTAGCTCACGTTACTGCACCCTTTCACAAATAAAGAAATAGGACTTAAGAGGTTAAATATCTTGTCCCCGATTGACCAGTTGGTAGTAGTGGAACTGAGGTTGGTACCCAGTGTCTCTGCCTCCAGAGCAGTAATGAATTTCCCAACAGGAACCCTCTAGTAATTAATCACCCCCGCCTGCCAGGGATCTCAGGATCCAAACAGGGAAGGATGACTGCTATGCATTGTAGGACAAGGGATTTATCATGAAACATTAGATCTCACATAACAATAGAAGGAGCAGAGACAGTGCAGGCCCAGGTAGGGGTGTGGAAGGATCAAAGAAAGGGTCAGTAACACAGCCAAGCATGTTTGACTCCTGAAGTGAAACCACGAAGGGAGGTTCACGGGAGGTCCATGGATGCTGCACCTCCATTGCTAAGCATCTGGTGTGGGGCCTGGACCCCGGGACTGCTGTTGGTCAGCAGAGTCAGGAGTTTGGAAGAAGAGCAGAATGTGGAGCTGCTGACAGCCAGGACAAACTTGAATCTGCCAACACCTCTCGTGTGTCACCACATTTAATCGTGATGACCTCCAGAAGGGAGTTTTGGGAAACATACTTTCAGGTAAACCAAGTTGAAATGGGCAAACCACCCCATGTGGCAAACCCTGCAAACCTTTTCTTCTTTACTCAAAAGCAGGAGGGTGCATCAGCCATTGGAGAGTCCAGACATCTCATTATCCAGGATTCTTTGGGTACTAGTAATGTATACACAGTCCAGTCTGCATTGCCTTTGATTGTAATTCAGAGACTTAGTATATGGCTAGTTTTCATTACTTTCTTTTCCTATGTCAGACGATTAGAGGAAAGCTTACCACTTCAGTTTTGACCATTGGTTTAAAATGAAAAGTGAACAAACAAAAGTTAATTAAAAAAAAAAACAACCTCACTGCAGAGAGGTGAGGGGATGAAACTTGCAAGCATTGGAGCACAGATGACAGTTAGTGTTGGGTATGGATCCTATTTAAAACAAAAGGAAATAAAGCTTAAAAGTATCCTTCGTATCCTTCAGTAGTTGTATGTCAAAGATTCCAGCGAAGACAAAACAGCCTTAAAATATGTTTGCCAAGGCTTACCCAGCTAGTGGGGGCTGCACTTTCTTGCGGGGAGAATCCTGATTGCAGCTTATTGGTAACAGTCGCCACATCAATGGGTTCATATTAGCTTCTCACCATCAAAATCAGTTATGGACAAATGAGAGTGACAACTGGGCAAAGTCCTTTTCCGCAGGTTTGCAGACATCCAGAAGGACCTGGAACTCTCAAGTTATCAGCTCTCCTGCCAGCCTCATTGCATCCACAGTCCTTATACTGTATCCCTTCTCCCCTGCTTCAGTTCAACGCTCTCTCTTATTTGTTTCATTATTAGCAGGCTAAGAAATTCTCTCCAGCAAGAATGCTAATTTTTCTCCAACATGCTGATTTCCACAGATACTTAGAGGGAAATAGCAGCCTCTCAAGAGATTGTGTGCAGAGGGAAGAAGAAAGGCAGGTGCCCTGAGATGAGCAGGTCAGCTCCCCACTCTGGAGCACCATGCATTCACTCTTTATACGATTATTTATGGAGCATCTACTCTGCCCCAGGCATGGCATTAGGTTATGTGGGTACCATGGAGAATAAGATAGATAACTCGTTTCTGAACAAGGCAACCTTAAATTACTCTGCCATACTCTCCATGAAAACACATCCCTGTCTGTTACATCTTCAAGATAGTGAGTTTGGAAAACAGAGTGACATATTTATTCCTCTCTATTTTCTCATTTTAGGTACTCTCATCCCCACCTTATTACAGGCTTTATCTAGCCTATCAGTAGATTAGAGAGCAGGGTCCTGCGCATCATTGCCTATTTCCCTAAAATTCTTTGTCATCGACTTTTGGAAAGACGGAACCAAGAGCAGCCGTACTCCCAGTGGCAAAACATACAGAAACATCAGTCACAATATCCCACTGCCTGTGACCAGGTGATGGATCTCTCACATCTCTTTTGCAGGCTCTGGTTTTGAGTCTCCTTGGCAGACACCATCCATTTGGAAAAAAAAAAAAATAAACGAAAATAAGTAAAAAACAACATGCACACATTCATTAAAACTGTAAAGTGTCCCAAAACAATAAAGATAATGATGTGGATTCCAGTGGGACAGAAGTTCTCAAAGTCTCTGACAACTAGCAATTGCCCCCAATCTGAGTGACTGCCTCAATGTGCCATTTTCACCTGTCCAGTCCTAGACTCCAGGGACTCTGCAGAAATACTTGCTATGTTCTGAACTGCTAGCTGACAGTCAAGATGAATATTCAATTAAATGTTTTCCAACCCGAGCTGGATCCTCTATTTCACATGACCAATTCTATTTTTGGAACTAATACAAAGAATAAAGAGAAACGAGGCGCAAATGCTATTATCTTATTTCACTGAACATAATATGTCATCAATATCTAGGTGGAAACATAGAACATTGTCCCCTTAAAAAAGAACAGAGAGAAATGAGTTGTTGAACTCTATGGAAAGGCCAGTCCCTTTATTGAATTTAGAGAATGGAAAGAAGGTGGGCTTGGGAATAAAGGCCATTGCCCTGTTCCCCGGGTGACTTGGGATGATGGTTTGAGGAAAGTGAAAAAGGTGAGCTTTAAATGTTGTTCCAACCTAGCATTTTATCATTTGACACCAAAGGAGATGGCAGCCTGAACTGTTTGGTACCCATGATGCATCCCATGGACTCTGATGGTGGCAATTTCCAATATGTGTTCTGGAAGCAGCAGTCTTGTTATTGCCCAAGTCCCTGCGTGAGGCAGCAGAGGGGGTCCACCTCCTTTTACACTATCAGGCTCATCTGTGAGAAGGTGCATAGAGAAGGGAGCTAGAAACTTGACTCTAGAAACTTGAGAATGCTATAAATGACGCGAGTTGGATGACTTTCTGAAACATCTGTATATTGCATTAGGGAGTGTTTCGGAGTTTGTATAGACAGGCATCATTTCGTCTTTTTTAAAGTAAATTCTTAGTTTAGTTCTTGAGCCCTATAAAATGTAAGCATTTCAACACAATCTGCCAAAAATAACAGGTGTTTTTATGGTGCCCAGTACTTGTCACAATACTATTTGTGCTTTCCCACATGGTATCAGTGCGCGTCGATGGCTGTGGGGGGACTGAAGTGGCAGTAAGCCCGTGCTCCCCTAGAGGGGCTACCTTCCTTCAGAACTCTGATGTGCACAGAAAACAACAACAACAAAGGCAATAAAACAGAAACCAGGCAAGAGGCTCCAATAGTCTGTTTCCCAGCTCCCTTGACAACGTAGCAAGAAAGATGGAGTCAGAAGCTGGGGCGTTCTGGAGGCTCTGGAGAGTCCAGATGACTCCACATGTGTCCTCAAATATTACCGGACTTTAATTTGCCTCTGAGAAATTGTCATGTAGTCTGTAAACTCTCTCCTTCCTGAAATATTTAACAGGACCTCAGAGTTTCCCGTTTGTACCTTTTTCCTGATCTCCCAAATTTGATTTGACTTGCTAATACTCTGCGGTGATATCCAAGGGTGGACTTCGCTGACACCCATATTCACCATTTCTGCTGAAGGGCACAGATTACGATTTGACCCCCCTCCTGCTGAGCCTTGCTTGGGGCGCATGGCTCCTGCGTACTCGTTTTGCAGTTGGTTCCTGTGTTGCCACATTGGCCTCTTTCCTCCAAGACAGAAGAAAAATTGACCTGCCTGAACACTGCTGGCAGAGAATCGTGCCTGGTGTCCGCCCTTTGGAGCAAGCAATGTAGTGTTAACTCAAAGGCTGTAGCAACAGACACATTGCAATGTTCTTCCAACTGCAGATCAAGACCCATTAGAGGGTCCTGAGACACATTCAACAGAGTCCAACCAGCATTTTAAAGATGCCAGCGAGTCGAACAGAACTGAAGAGAGGATGAAACGTTACAGAGCTCAGAGTGTACTGAGGTCATGTTATTTGGTGATGTTGTTTCAGCTATATACATTTATCAACATAAATGCTCACATTCTGTCATGATGTAAAATACATATCATTCTGTGGGGTTGCAATCAAAATAACTTGAAAGCTATTGAAACATTAAAGTTTGATTCCACTATCTTCAAAATTTTTGTTGCTGGGGAGTGACAATTTTATCGTTTATTTAGGAAACTGGAGAGAAATCCTTTTTTTTTTTTAACAAAAAGATTTTACTTATTTATTTTTAGAAAGAGAGGAGGGGAAGGAGAAAGAGGAAGAGAAACATCAATGTGTGATTGCCTCTTGTGTGCTCGGTACTGGGGACCTGGCCCGCAACCCAAGCATGCGCCTTGAATGGGAATCAAACCTGTGACCCTTTGGTTTGCAGGCCGGCACTCAGTCCACTGAACCACACCAGCCGGGGCTAGAGAGAAATCCTTTAAGTTACACACTGCCTAAATGCAGTGATTTCGAGAACCTACAATAGAAAGTCTGCTGCCATATGCTATGCTATTCAGAAGATGAGCAAATTCCATGCCTCTGATAACCTCCACTGAAAAACACTCACTGTCACATCTGCATGCAAGGTTGGAACACTGCACCGTCACATAACAGGGGTGCAGCAGGCTGCTCGGGCAAAGGCGGGCACAGAGACCTCATCTCCTACTTGGGTGTCACTCTTCTTCATGTTTCCGATGGTTTATTGTTGTGGTGAAATGTACACAAACATAAAATTAACCACTTTCAATTATACAGTTCAGTGACATTAAATATACTTGCCTTATAATGCAACCATCACTCCGTCCATCTCCAGAATTATTTCAGCCTCTCAACCAGAAACAGTGTTCATTAAACAATGCCCATTTGCCCCTCCCTCCCCTCTGCTAACCACTGCTCTACTTTCTGTCTCTATGAGTTTGATATTTCATATAAGTGAAATTATAATATTTATTCTTTTGAGAGTATCTTGTTTCACCTAGTATGTATTCAAGGTTCATGTTGTAGCATATGTCAGAATTTCATTCCTTTTTAAGGAATGAAATATTCCTTAATATGTCATTATATGTGTATCCAGATGTTACTTTAAAAAATATGCATGCTCTTCCTCTGGCATTCATTATACAATGTTCATTTTGGACCTGCAGCAGAGGGGAGAATGCTATGAAGCTACTATTTTCCTTAAAAGACCTGGAGCCAGTGGATCAAAAACCCCACAGCCCAAACTGTCTGGCGGCTGACTTCACTGACTCTGGAGGTTTTCAAATGTTAGAACAGCATGCTATTTTTATTTTTATTTTTTTAAAGAATGCCAAACTTCAACACCTGTTGAGATGTTCCCTTTGGTCCCTACCTGCAGAAGTAGAACCCAGCTTCCCTTGAAAGCAAGTGGAGCCCTCCCTCTCAGGGCTGCACTGTTAGTGGGGAACACGAGAGAATGTGCCTGGTTCAGTTGCATTGTATCTCTCATTCAAAACCCCCTGTTCTCCTTAATATAGCTTAACTGCGATTTCCAGGGCTGCTTCCTTTTTCCTCAGTCACCCAGGTTCTAGATGATCGAGATGCTTGGTAAGAATGTGGGCAGGAAGTTTGTGCAAACAGAATTTTTGGAAATGAGACTGGACCAGGGCAAAAATCCTCACGTTTAAGTTTCTGATGTCATTGCACCCAGTGATTCGGTGACATGTGTGTTTGTAGAAAGAGGCTTGGGGAGGAGACACAGACCAGGTAGAACCACTGAGTATGTCTGTGGAGTCTGAGTTGTCGCCGGAGTCCTTTGCCTATGTTCACATGCCGACCCAGTTCTGGTTGCTACTCCATAATGCTAATAACAGCTGACATTCTTGAGCTCTCACTGTGGCCTGGGCTACTTTCTAAATGCTTCCTATGCATTCTCTCATTTAGTCCTCACAGTAACTATGACAGGTTCTATTATGACACCCAACTTACAGATTAGGACAGGTTGAGTAATTTGTACAAGGCATGCTGCTAAATGGTAGGTAAATAAATGGTAGAGTTGGGATTCCAGCTCAGGCGGCGGGGATCCAGAGCCCACACTCTTTGGCATTCTTCTCTACTACCCTCATTTAATATTTCAGTTCGGAAGCCTGGCTTGTGATCTAACTCAGTTTTGTAGATGCCTCCAAAGGATCTCATTAGCCAGTCTCTCTGGAGAGTTATTACAGGTACAGTAAGCACACAGCAATGCCGAGAAGACACACTGCAGGTCTTTTTCTTTATCATCTCATTCTGGGGGCAATGTCCAGTAAGCGTAACCTGAAGATAGCTCATCGAGGCTTTAACAGCATCAGAATTACTTCTTAACTCCAGTTAACATTAAGTTTTTGAATACCTACTAGACAGCCAGCACCATGCTCTGATGGATACAAAGAAATGTGATCTGATCCCTGCCCTTTGTTAAAAAACAGCCCCTTGGAACCTGCACAGGGTAATATAAAAGTAAGACCTTAGTTTTCTGACAGGTGGGCATTGGGCAGCAGATGGCCCATTCAGGGAAATCTCTATGTGTTAACTTTCAATACGTGATGCCATTGTCTCTAGGGAAGAGATTCCATCACTTACCACTTCTTATTCACCATGTATGCCTTGTCGATCAATCCCTTTAAGAATTAAAATCTTCCTTTGGAGATTTCCTTAATTTCTTTGCCTTCAATGGCAGGACTGTCGAGGGCCAGAGAAGGCTCAAAGCAACATACAGTCACTGCACACAAATATAAAAACAGCCCTGCTCAAAACTAATCAGCACCAAAGAGGAAAACGAGGTCGCCACAAACATTTCCTCTGTTTCCAACAGGAGAGAAATTCCTCCAGTTTTTATTCATGCTCATTTCTGCTCATTTTCTGGTTTGTTTCATGTGACTTCCCCTGGGTCTTATTTGGGTGTTAGGATCAGAAATGACAACCAGTGAGTCCACTTTGACTTAAACAAGCATTATATGAACCTGCCGTTCTCAGAGATCCTAGAGTCACTCTGGAAGAGAGAATGAAACATCCATTTCACTAGGAAAAGAACTAAAACCTCCCTCTTTTGAAAAGTTGTAGTGTCAGGTGAAAGATGCTGAAGGATACTGGGCCACTCCAAGTGGCCTGAGGCATACACACCCTATAACCTGAATCCTGGCTTATGTGCTTGGAAGTCGGTTTTTCCCATGACCTTGGCTGCATTTCAATCTAGGTGACCCCCTGAGAACAGCGTGTCCTCAGTGTGTGCCCGGCATTCATCACAGCCTGCATACAGTAGGGCGCTTGTTGAAAGTGCTGAGTTTGAAACGCTGCTGAAGGTTTAATGACTCTGAATCTTGGAGGTGGGGCTGGAGTGGACTTTCTTTAACATTCCCAGGGTGCCTTTCCCTTTCCCTTAATCTATCAACCCCTGAAAGGGCAGAGGGACTTCAGCCAGCTCAGACTTGGGAACAATATCGGGCAGCCGAGCATCCCTTCAGCAGGCAAGAGTGATGGCTAGGGAAGGACCAGGAGTAAGCAGTGACCAGTGGCCTTTAGCTATAAAAAAAGAGCCTCAGCAAGTGCCAGAACTGAAAGCAAAGTCAGGCTCACACAAACAAGCAAACAATCCTCAGAGCCTGATTATGTCTGTCTAGAGGTCCCCTGTCATTTAATAAATTTAAAAAGAAAACCAGATTTCTTCTTCCCACACTCAACACCCCCCTGATACCCATCACCCTCCCAGCACCTTTTATCCAATCTGTACTTTACCCAAAGTGATCAAATGGAAAGTTTAGTCCAGGAAGAGAAAGGATGTGGGGCAGCAGGGGTGGGGTGGAGGTCGGGGGAGCTGTGGGTTGTCATGGAAACCCTGCCCGCTGCAGGGTGAATGGTTTTCTGTTTGCTGACGTCCAGTTCTTTAGGGCAGACCCTGGCATTGGCAGGGGCCTGGGCACCACATCCTGTTTCCAGCATCCGGCCCAGTGGCATCCACCCCAACAGGTCTCCTGGTAGCAGGCAGGGTGTCCAGGACTGAAAGCTTCCTCCTGACCCCTTGTCCTGCTGCTTCTGCCCTCTCCAGCTGGGAAGTGACGGGCAACAGAGGGTGTTCCCCAACTCTTTGAAGAGAGAGTCCTTGTTTTCTCTTGCATTTTATTCTTTCTTCCCTTGTCATCCAAACATGAGCCTTTGGCCATCTGCCTGTCTCCCTGCTGTCCAGCTGGCCTCACCATTCTCGGTTCTGAATTTCTTTTTAGCCCATCAGGACTACAGAGTTTGTTTTCGTCCAGTTTGGTATACTGGGTGAGCTGCTGACTCTGGTTTGTTCTCTGAGATTTTGTCTCCAGCGGCTGATTAGAAAAGCTGGAATGACCATTATCCACATGATCCCAGGAGACAGTCAATGGTTTTAGCTTATTTCAAAGGTTTATTAGACTCAGGTTAGTGAAGATCAGGCCTCCACATGCCCAGCTCCCGCTGTGTATGGCGACCATCACACGTACCAGTTCCTCCAGTGCCAGCTGTGTTCACATCGCCAGGCCCTTACACAGGCTATTCTGTCTGCTTGACACGTCCTTGCTGCCCATTTTTGCTTCGGCTTACCAAGCCCTGAGTATATGGGCCCTGGCTCTTCTCCTTAGCAGTGTGTCATGCCTCTCTCTTGTTCCTATGTACCATGCACCAGACACATAGGCCTTTTGCAGTTACTAAAACAGACTGGGCGGTTTTGTGCCTCAGGGTCTTTGCACACTCAGGTCTCCTGTCTGGGATGCTCTTACCAGGCTGTCCCAAGTTAGTTTCTTCTTATCCTTTGGGTCCAATCTAACATCAGCTCTTCAGTGAGGCCTTTCTCAATCATTCTAACATGCCCCCTCCTTGGTCTCTCTCTCTGTACCCTTCTCATATCTTTGTAATATTTATTTACCTTTTATCGTCTGACTCCTGATTTCACTGTGAGGGCCAATGAGTCAGGGACTTTCAATGTTTCCCTCAGCTCTGAATTTGGAATGCCTTGTCACGCAGCCCAATGCATAGGGTACTCATTAAATACTGGATAAATAAAAGAGGGTGCCTTATTTCTGTCCATCCTTTAAAATTCCATCTGAAAGTTAGCTGCTTCCTGGGTAACTCCTTCCTGAATACCCCGCCCCCTGCACTCCTACCACACACACACAGGCTCACTTCCCAGGCCTCGATGGGGTATCTGCCCCCGGTGCGCCCTTATACCCTGGGCCTGTCACCTTAGGCTGCATTATGGCGTCCACTGGTGTGTCCCTTTCTTCAAACAAATGATGATCTAGAAAATAGGATCTAGGATCTAGAAAAATATCTGACACATAGAGATTGCCTGACTTGACCAATGTCAGTTAAATAAATAAAAGAATAAATGACTGTTAGGTGATATTTCAGAGATATGCAGAAAACTTAGTGTGGAGCTACTACTTGGTTCAAGAGGCGACAGGTCAATTTCAGAAGAAAGCCCTTGTACAATTTGGTTCTTGTGTTTCCTGGTTCATTCTGTCCGATGATATTCAGTAATCTCAGCAAACAATCGATCTGGCAAGGTCTTAAAGTAAACCAATGAGTCTCAACTCCTTGACAACTGAAATGATCCTACCATTACAGGATTTTAGGATGCCCATTCCCAAATCTTTTTTTTTTTTTACTTTTTTCAAAAACCTTTACCGGAGGACGTTTTTTTCATTGCTTTTAGAGAGAGGAGGGGAGGGGGGAAGGGAGAGAGAGAAAAATCGATGTGAGAGAGAAACATTGATTGGATGCCTCCCATTTGTGCCCAGACCAAGGATAACACACTCACAGATTGGGAATCAAACCCACAACCTTTCAGTTATGGGACTACGCTCCAACCAACTGAGCCACGCAGGCCAATGCTCCCATATCTTGAACCACCTGGATGGGAGTTGAATTTCACACACCTCTTTGGGCTTCAGTTTCTTCATCAATAATGAGAAGGATGGATAAGATCATCTCTAAAGTATCTTCCAGCTCTAACAGTTTGTGATTTAAAAAAAAAAATCAAGATAACTTACATTGATCTTTGAATGCTTTGAACAATTCCCAGTGTCTCTGGAGGTCACTGTGGGTGCACCAGGGCCAAAGAGAATCCTGTTGGGAACCTCAGCTATGAGTACCTCAAGTTTGTGCTTGTGATAAGAGTCACCTTCTTTCCTACATTATCAAGTGGGATGTGGCTCAAAATATTATGTAAAAAAGAGCAGAATATGGGACCAAATACATGAAGAGGAGAAGAGAGACTTTCAGGGTATGATGTGGCCCCTTGGTCCAGCAAGGAGTGATGCTGAGGGGCCAGAGGTGGGCACCGCTGTTTCTGAGAGCGCATGACTTGAGTGCGGCTGGGAGGGAGGGAGAGGACTTGGAGGGTGAGGAAGATGTGCATTAAAGTTAAAATGAGTTGAGAGGAAGAAATGCTGAGGCAAACGAAGGAAGAAGAGAGGAAGAGTAACAGACAGCCAGTAAAACGGAGCAGAAAGTTCATGAACCAGCAGTGAGGAGACTACGTATTTAGCTCAGGCTGGCCACTGAGCAAATCTGTTGACATCTCTGGGCCTCAGTTTCAAATCTGTAAAAAAGAAATTAATGGCACCCTTCCATCAACACAGGACTATTTTTCAAACTAAAAAGTGCTTGAAAAGAATTTTTTTTAATGAATGGAAGCAGAAATGATTGTGCCAAAAGGCTTATGAGCAGTTATGGAATAATATAGCAAAAAAAAATGCTACTACATTAAAGAAATACTACCTTAAATTTATAACTCACGAGGAAATGGATCAAAGAGGTCAGGAAAAGTTTTTTCCCCACCAAAGGCTTGGTCATATTTTTCCAATTGTTTAAAAGAAAAAAATTAATAAATGTTATCTTTATGTTACCCAAAGGTGACTTACAGGAACTGCTAGGGTTGGGCCAGAACAAGGAGCTGATTGATCAAAACATGCCTTTGACGGAGATAAATCCCAGGTAATGACAGTCCTGGGAAGGTTCCCTAAACTCAAAGCCCTTGGCTAGACTACCCCTCAGTCACCCACATGTCCAGCCAGGATAACAGAAAACCAAGCCTAAGAGCCGAATCCAGAGCCTAAGAGGACAGTTTTAAAAGAGGGTGAAAAAGCTGATTGCCAGATAAGAATGGAGCTTCAGGGACAGAACGGTGACCAATAAGAATAGATAGCTGCTATTATGTGTCCTCATTTTAAGGCTCAAATCCAAGCCTTTCCACAGGTAAACGGGTCAGGCTCTTCTGAAGTCCACTAAGGTCGACTAAGTCCATCTGCAGAGCCCCTTCTTCCATGAAGTGCCACCTCCAACTCTGACCTTGGTCTGACATTCTGCCACCTGGTGTGTCTGTCCTATTTCCTTTCTGCTATGGCATCTCTATCTCCATGTTGCTGGCTGGCCACCTGAACCTCTACTGTCCAGACCCCCCTCTCTTTGGATTGAGGTTTGCTAAGTTTATTCTGAGGGACCAGCTCTTACGCTCCCCTCTGCGGTCTGTAAACTTTTTCCGTAATGAGCCAGTTAGCAAATATTTAGGCTTTGAAAACCATATGGTTTCTGTCTCAGCTACTCAGCTCTGCTGTTGCACAAAAACAACCACAGACCATGTGTAAACAAAGGGCATGGCTATGTTTTAATAAAACTTTATTCGTGGATCTGAAATGGAAATGTCATATAATTTTCATGAATCATGAAATATTCTTTTTCTGTTCATTTTTCCCCAATACTTTCAAGATGTAAAAACTATCCCGAGCCAGTGGGCCACTCACCAACAGGCAGCAGCGCAGACTTGGCCCTGGGCTCTTCGGCGCACTGTCACGGACGGCTCTTGGGTGCTTGAGATGTGGCAAGTCAGAACCAGGCTGTGCTGAAGGGGAAAATAGACCCAGATCTCTAAGACTTAATAGAAAAAAAAAGAATATAAAATCTTAATTTTACATTGACTACATTTTGAAATGCTAGTATTTCAGATATATTGGGTTAAATAAAATTTATTTTTGATTTTATTTATTTCTTTTTACTTTTGGAAATATGGCTACTAGAATACCTGCTCTTCCATACGTGGCTCGCACTACGTCTTTGCAGGACAGCAAAGTGCTAGAGGTGGTGCCTGGGCCTTTGCTGAAGGAGCTCATGGGTTAACAGAGCAGTGGTGGAGACAGTCAGGTCCAGGTCTCTCCTTCCGTGAAGGACTATCTGAGAGGTGCAGTGCTTCCCCCAAATCTCACAGCTGGTTGCATAAGGACCCTGGTCGTCTGTTCTATCAGCCGATGTCACTTCTGTTACACCATTCTGACCCAGGCAGAGGGCTCTGGTGTTGAGCGGGGGGCAAGTGGGGCCCTGTGGTGGCCCCACGACTCACAGAAAGTAAGCCCCTTTCTATTTTGGTGTCCTCAGGTGTTGAGAACTCCCTCACAACCTTTCTCCTTTATGATTTCCAAAGTTGTCTCAAAGTCTTGTCCCCGCACTGCTGATCAGAATCCTAGAAGGGCATTTTAAAAAATACAAATTACGGGCCTCAAACCCAGAGGTGTTGAATTAATGAATCTGAGGTAGAACCTCTGAGTTTTCAGTTTTCACAAGAAGCCCCTTATGAGATTCCTTATACGCATGAACCTTTGAATTCTTCCACTTGTGGATGGCTTTGGAATCCTGATGTATATGACACAGAGAAAATTTCTTTTCTGTGGTAGGAAAGTAGACTAGAAATTAAAATGGGTCAAAAGCCCTTATTTTGTGAGCATTTTAATCTCCTTGAAAGAAAGTACTTACTTAGGTAACAATATGATTGCAGCAGTGACTATTGGAAAATCATGATTTCTTTTACTTCTGTGCACACCCTCAAGTCTCTCTAAAGGGAGCGTGTGCTTTTCTTTATTCTGAAAGACAGCTCTTAGGCCTTTGAATTCCTTGCAGATTGTGCCTTTCAGTGTTCTGTACAACATCAGCTGCACGTGGGTGTACAATTTATTCTGAATAATGTTCATCAGAACAGTCACAGTGTGTGTGCAGGGAACGGCAGCTTGGCCGGCGCTCGTCAGCATTGTTGCCGTGATTGACAATTCTCCATCCCAGCATCAGCCAGACACTCAGGCCAGCTCCTTGCAGACAGCTTCTTTTGCCATAGGACTGTCTTTAATTTTGAGACTTTGCTGGTAGTAATGGCAAAAAAAAAAAAAAAAGATAATATACATAATTTGAAAGAGTGCCCAATGCAATCCTCATCTTGTACATACGGTGTAGAGTATTTTCAGGTTAAAGTTAAGCAAAATCATGCATTTATGAGAGAAATAGCTACATTCCATTTTGACATGACAAGCACGGAGCTCTCAGCTCTGATCCAGGAAGGAGCTCAGCCTTTCCAAGGAGACTTCAGTTCACTGTGCCGCTGCAATTTTAAATGACCAGTAAAGTGTTGGAGATTGTCTTAGCCTTGCATAAACCTACAGTCATCTATTACATGGAATGTTTCAAGAATTTAGAGTTATCTAATTCCGATAAAGAAATTAAAATGTTTCTGAAAAGAAAATCAAGCAAAACCATTGAATTATATATATTTGTATGCATTGACCAAGATACAATTACCTAAAATAATTCAAGCCCTCAAGAAACAGATACAGACTCTGCCCTAAAGGAGCTATAATCCAGAAGGAGAAATAGGAATGTTTAGTGTAGCAAAAATCTAACAGAGAAAGTAACGAGCATTGTGTGAAGGATCTGAAGGTATATTAGTCCTGCGGCTGTTTCACACAAGAGTGAAATTACTTCTACCTGGGGGGCATCAAAGGCTTCAAGGTGGAAGTCATCTTGAAGCTGGTCAGAAAGTTTATGAAAAACTATGAGAAGATGGGGACGGGTGGAGAAAAGGGAAGGGATTTCCGTTTGAAGGGCTGTGGAAGACTGAAGGTGCAGACCGAGGTCCCCCTACAGCTGATGCTTTGCCTGGAATATGGGGTCGGGAAGGAGGTTCGAGACGGCCGCCTTACAAAATCACTGAAAACACGGCTTTCTGGTGTAGAAGGATGAGGTTTTAAAGTCTAATATAATAAATCTGAATAAAATCAAAAGTCTCTGTGAGGGGGAATTGGAACTTACAAATCTTAAAGATTTAGAATTAAGAACTCTGTAAAGATTGAAGATGGTAGCATTAGCTCAAAATAAGAGGAAACATGCAGTGCAAACTAATCTGATTAAAATCACTTGTGAAAGCAGACGACTCAGATTTAAGAGGAATTTAATTAACTTACAGAGAACAAGACAGTGCTTGGGGAGCCCATCTCCAATTTTATGTGACTAGTGCCTTGCAAAGAGTATGATTCTTCCCTAAAAGCCTTGACCCTAGAAGGAAATTGGTTAAAAGCTTAGGTTTGGGCTTCAGACATCTGGGTTCAAGCCCTTTTCTGTAGCATGCAAGATGGGTGAACTTTGGCAAATTACTTTGTCTTTCTAAGTTTCAGATTCATCTGTAAAGCGGTGGCAATGATGTCCATCCCTCGGGATGGTTATGTGAACCGCCGTATTAAATAAGAAAATGCTTGAGAAGTGCTTAACAGAATGCCAGTACTGCATAGTAGACGCCGGCCGTTATGACTATTGCCTGAGTTGAATTTGGGGTGACATTCCTATGATATAAATTTGAGGTTTCAAAGGAGTCAGTAAATATGTCAGAGCTCACCTTCATAAGGGGCCTAGCACATACGTTTTGTATGTAACATGCTCAGCAGTACACCCAAGGGCTGTTATTACTTGTATGTGTAGTGTTGAGTGGCCTGGCTCACATGCAAATTTGATTGTTGGTATCTAAAGTCTTCAACTATTGAGCTCAGAAATCCACACAAGATGAATCCTGTCTTGTGCCCAGGGCTGAGCTAGACTCTGAGGGTCTTGAGGGACAGAGCTGAATACATCAGCTATAAGAAGGTCTTGGCCAGGCTAAAAAACATGGCCTGAGCGAATGTGATTTTGAGTGGAGATTAAAATGATAGGGAGCCACGGCTGGCCTGGGCGAAAAGAGAAAGTTGGAATTGCTTGTCAGGGAGGAAAACCACTGAAGCGGATGGCTCTCAGGAGTTGAGGAAAGTGATGGGAGGAACGGGTCAGTGGAAGAGATGGCTAACACTGGAGCCCGTAGTGATCCTGTCTAGAAATGGCGAATTTAAAGCAGAATTCCAACCAAAAGTGTACTCAGAGCCAGGCTGTGAGAAACAGTCCTGAGACTCTAAAGAAGTGTCGTGGACAGAGAGCAAAGAAGTTGCCTGCCCTGACTCAGGAGAGCTGGGGCCAGCTCTTCCTTCCCCTTCTAAGAGCCTTTTGTTCTGAGTTTGACGATGTCTGAGGAAATCGGTTATAATGAAACTCCCTGGCAACAGGAGGTTGGGGCCCCGCAGGCCCCCCTGGGACCACTCACTGCGTTCACTTCTCAGAACAGTATGTGCTCTCCCAGGTTCTGCTTCCCCTGAGGAACTCTGTCCCCCGTCTTTGGGGAACGCCCCCAAAGAGACCTCCTTCCTCACCCCGAAGTGCTCCCATCAGAGACAGTTTTGTTTTTCTCCAGCCTCCTCCAAAACCCAGCCCGGCCCTCCTCAGAGCCACTCTCCCCACGCTTCCCCCAAGTGTATGTATCTCAAATACCAGCACTCTGGAACACTCGCGACTTGCAAGAAATCAGATGGAGTCAGAAAGAAGTATGACCTTGGTAGTGGCAATAACAACCACAACTTCTAATCTTCCTGGGTTCCAGCTAGGATTGGCAGCAGATGAATCTGCAGGGGGCAGAACATCCCACTCTGGTTCCTGGCTCTGAAGCCCAGTCTCATGGGAATGACTAAGGCAGAGCTGTAGCATCAAATGACCTTACGGGTCCCACCAAGGCAGGGAAGCATGGAGATAGGGAGCAGGCCCTGGGCCCTGATGGACAGACCTGACTTCCAGTCTTGGACCCATCATTAATGGCATAACCTTAACGTCACTTGACCTCGCTGAGCCTCAGTTTTCTCAGCTGCAAAATGGAGACAGTACATAAGTTCCTGGGTAATTATGAACATTAAAAAAAATTGAACCCTGTACAGCACAGTTAATCCTCAGTGAGTGGTAGCTGGCATCAGGTCACCAAGGACCCAGGGATGTATCTTCCAAGCTGACCAAACCATTCAACTAATTTCAAATGTCAACAAATGTTTTCATTATCTGAACCATATGGTTATGAATTCATCTGAATAACTAGCTCAAAATTATTTTGAATATTATATAGAGATCCTTTGAAAATGAAATGAAATATCTTTGTAAGTGTTTTTCTAGACTGAGATGCAGCAGGGAATAGATGAGAAACCCATCTTCCATTACTTTCCACACATTACCAGGGAGCTCAACACATTCCAAGACTAGATTTTGGAGGCTGCTTATTAAAAGAGAATTTTGTTGAGCAAAGGTGACTTTCATTATTTTGGTTAAGAACTGACTCTTAGTAACCGTTAATCTTTTTAAGATTGGTACTATTCTCTAGGGAGAATAGTTAAATATCTGTTTTTCAGTCTTCTGACTCTGAACTGTAGTGAGCAGGAATTTAAAATCCGTGAGTACAACTGTAACTCACAGTACTAATGTATGACGACGGATTATTATTATAGCCAAGATTCATTGAGAGCTTACTAAGTGCTGGGCCGGGCACTGCCATATGTGTTTTGCATGTATTAACTCGTGCAGTTGTCGGAAACAACTCTGATTGGTGCTAATATTAGCTCTGTTTGACAAACAAGGAACGAAGGCACACAGAGGCAGGGAAAATGACCCTTGGTCTCCCAGCTGCTAAGTGGGGAGCTGGGACTCCAGTCCAGGCAGTCTGCACCCAGGAACAGCCCGCCATAGACAGTGCATCACCGACCTCGCAAATTTAGTCTCTGACTCAACGAGGATAACCACTTACGACTTTTTCAGCTTATGATGGCTCAACTTATCAACTTAATAATAGTGCCTAAGTGATATGCATAATAAATTACATGAGATATTTAGTACTTTATTACAAAATAGGCTTTGTGCTAGATATTTTTGCCTTACTGTAGGCTAGTGTAAAGTGTCTTGAGCTCATTGAAGGGAGGCTAGGTTAAGCTGTGATACTTTGTGGGTTAGGTATATTAAATGCATTTTTGACAGGATGTTTTCAACTTATGGTGGGTTTATCAGGATATAACCACACCGTAAGTAAAGGAGCAGTTTTACACTGAGCCAAATATTCGTGTTTTACAGAAAGATTATAAACTGTTTCATTTTTCTCATTGAGGATCTCATTTTTATAAACTGATTAGATTTATTGTTATGTGCAACATACTAAAAAATTGTCTCATGTCATCGTTTCTCTATATTTTACACTGGCAGTAAAACTATTAAGTTTTCTTCTGGAGCAAACTGTTTTAAGTTAAAAAATACACTTCGAGGCAAGTGCTGAGGCATTCAATGGCATTACCCCGGATGTGGGGGCGTGGTCAAAACGCAGCTGGTGGACCGAGGCTTGCTCACAAGCCAATGGCCATCTCTGGTCAGCAAGCTGGGTTTTGCCTGAACGTGTCTAAGCAGCAGATGACCCGAGGATGAGGCCGGGGTCTCCTAGGCAAGGTCACCCCAACCTGGTCTCCTGATCTGCGGAGAGGCCAGGCTCATGTCTGACGTTCCTGCGCACCACATTATCAACTCCTGTGGAAATGTGATGTGGCCAGAAGGGACTCCAGTCCTTTGTAGGGATAAATATACTCATGCTTTAATTGTTAACTGTTTGTGTTTTTATTGAAAATCTTTAATACCGCTCTAAAAGGTTGAACATTTCTCAGGCATTGCTTTACAGCTGATTTCTTATTTAATGCTGCCAAGAACCAAGAAAGGAGAAAATAAAGTTGAAGAAGGTGCCAGGCTCCATAAACATTGTATTCAGTTATTCTTTTAAATATTTAAACCCTGTCGTTATCATGGACATTACCACTTTTGTAATTTCAAATTGCATTTTGTAAGAAACTGAGAAAGGGGAGCAATATTGGCCTGGGAAGCCAGGGTGTTTACTGCCTAGAGGAACCAGGAGGTCATACCGGCCTGGCTGGATTAAGAAATGACAGCTCAGCACCAGGAATGGGGAAAAAAAAATAAGACAGCAGCAGCAAAGCAAGAACAAAACATTTTAAGAGATCTGGCCAGAACTGGTCTGCACGAATCACAAATTCCGCCCCGCCTTCCTCCTCCACTCTTGCAGAAGCAACAACAATCTTGTCTCCCACAGTGAACCTGCCTTGCGAGAGAGCAGGCCGCGCACCCTCCCTGTGCTTTTCACCCCCTCTCCACCTGGCCTGCACCGACTGAAGGCAGACCACGTGTGAGGGAGGGTGCGGAGTGGAACAAGGGAAAGACGACTCAGCTGGCTGGCCCATGCCCTGGAAGAAAACAGAGGCGGGGAAGAAAACATACTGTTCCCGGCAATCCGATCACCTCTGTGTGAGCCTCTGGGTCACACATGCTGGGGTGCCCAGGCCCAGAGGCGAGGCTGACTAGGCCATGGGGGGAAACCCAGCATGGTCACTGCTCCCGGCAGACTAGAGAGGAGCATTGGCGAACGGGGTCGGTGGGGTGAGAGTGTGCGTGGCCTGTGGCTACAGCCTGGGTCTGGGGCTGGGCCACTGGGCCCGAGGTAGCAGAAGGATTGGGGATAATGCCCTGTCTGTGAGCTGAGAGGCCGGCCCCTGGGGTGGTCCCTGGCAGCTGCCTCGGCCGCACAGTGAGACTGCGACAACAAAGACTCTGGGACAAAAGGGTCTCTGGCCAGAGGGGCTGCGGGCTCCACGGGGCCAAGAGCACTCCAGTTCTGAGGGGCAGGGACCAGCCCCGGTGTGTGTGAGGCTGGAGGCAGACTGTCAAACGCGCTTATTGAGGAAACGGAACAGCCTTTATTGGGCACTCACTGCGCCATGTCGAGAGTTAGGATCACAGCAAGGAAGTCTCACTGAAGTGGAAAAGGGGAGCAAATGGTTTTCCCCAGGTTATTGACACCTAGAGCTGCCCAGCATCACAGCAGTGCCTTTTGAAATGTTAACTAGGTAGGAGCCCCCTGGGACTTCTGTCACTAAGAAACCAACAGAGCCTGTTCCCCTTTAGCTTCCAGGCAGGGCAAGGACATTTAGAGGTGGGAGGACCAAAGTACGTCTTCACATCTACGCCTGTGAGCTGCCACCCGTGGAACCGAGGGACTCTCAGCCCCTCGAATTCACCCTTGGGACTGCTCATACCTGGGGAGCCACAGCTAACATTCTCTCACAGCCTCTCCTCTAGTGCCACCTGGTGGCCCTGACTGCTAATCCCTGCCGACTAGGCGGGAATCTCCGGTTTACAGTAGCCACGCTGATGCCCCCTAACCCAAGGCCACTAGCCTCTCGCTCTGCCATTGACCTGCACGTTATTGTCACTCTTTCCATATTTCCATAGTCTTCGTCTGTGCTCTGCTGCTTCATCCTCACTGAGTCATCTCCAGTGTGGTTTTGCCAGTGGACCAGCTTTTCCATTTGAACCTTTTTAGTGTTCTACAGGAGACTCCTTCTCCCCTCTCCCCCCAAGTTTTGGGACATGCTTCTGACAGTTTAGTTGTACTCTGAGTGGCACAATGTCGTGTCCCACCCTGGTTTGTCCCCTCCTGCCAATACTCAACCAGTGTCCGTGCCCAGGGGCTGAGACTGGGAGCAGGGCTCTGTCCTGTTACAGGGTGCGTTTTCTGCCCGCCTGGGAGCCCTCCCTGGGAACACAGGTAAGAAGAGCCTTTGCCTGGGGTTGATGTCTGACTGGTGTCTGATTCCGACCCACGGAGCCTAGCCAAGCATAGTGGGAAATCAGTCTTACAGGCAATGGACGTGGAGGCCAAGCTTGAGTAAGAAGGGAGTTTGTCCACAGCAGCTGCAGATGCACGCTGAAGGAGAAATGCCCATTGCAAAGCAGCCAAGGTCAGAACCCGAGAGGCAGGGGCAGGCGGAGGACGCAGAGAATGAGGGCCAGAGAAAGGAGATGAAGCCCAGGGTCAGGTCTGAGGAGGCCAGATGAGATCCAGGAAGAGATCGTAGAGAAGCACGAGGCATGGTGTTAAGGGCTCTTATCGAGCCTACTGCATGGCCCGGTTCAGGTGGGCGAGTTAAAAGTTCTCAGAGCTGGCCCGACTCATGGGGCCAAGCCCATTCCCCAGAGGTCTGCTCACTGTTTCTCCAGAGAGGCCTGTTGAGACCTCATGTAAGTAGAACCCCCAATAAGCCACCTGATCATACACGATGCCCACAGTGGACAGAGAACACAGGTATTTCTGAGGCCTTTGTCAGACAGATGGAATACATTGATCAATAGAGCGAGCCTTCATTTATATAGGGCCTTATTGCAACATTAACTTGTTCTTAATGCTGGGTACAATGTTGGCTAATGGAGCTGCAGGATAAAGAAGACACAGCCTTGACTATAGTAGCTTACAGTTTGGGAAAGACAAACATTTGTCGTATTTTTCAGACTATAAGATGCACTTTCCCCCCACAAATTTGGGAGGAAAATGTGGGTGCGTCTTATAGTCCGAATGTAGCTTGTGGCTGTTTACATTTACATTGGTGAAATACTATGTTATTTATGTTATTACATATTTTACCACATTTTTGGCTTCAAATTTTTTCCCCTATCTTCCTCCTCTAAAACCTAGGTGCGTCTTATAGTCCGAAAAATACGGTACATAGTACAACTTCCATATCATTATGCCCATAATTTTACAATAATCCTGGGAAGTAGGCATCCCTCTGAGCACTTAGCGAAAGCGGCTGACTTGCTGAGACCTGGTTTTCTCTGCTGCAGAACGGTGTTTTGGGAACATCAAAGCCAATGATGTCAGTAAAGTGCTTAACGTTGTCCCTGGCATATGGCACTAGCCCCCTGAATGTTATCTCTATGATGATTGTGATAAATTTGAAATTCAGAAGGGTAACATAATTGGCCCACGGTTATCTAGCTAATAGTGGAGAAAGTGTGAATTCAAAGTGTGGATCTTCTGTTTCAAAATCCAGTGTTCCTCCCTTTATTCTTTACTGCCTGGTAGCAAGGTGCTGTCTTAGAGATGGATGCAACAGGTGGGTAGGGAGTTAAATATTTCTAATCACTTCTCTACTATAAAGTTAATATAAAAATTATTCAGGAGGTAAAAAGGAAAATGACTGTTGGCCCACAAGGTATCAGTCATAGCTACGATTCTTCCTCTGTACTGGAATTTCTCCTGAATCAGATCGCATGCAAGGCTGTTGTGAATTCAATATACAAGGTTCTCCTCTGTTCAGGCTGAGGCAGGTGTCAGTTTGGATGAGAAATACACCAGATTGGTGGGGCACAACTCCTAGAGATTCTTTTTCAGTAAGTCCCTCTTGAGGTACAGGAATCTCTGTTAAGACTCTGATGATAAGCAGGTTTAGAAAGAACTAGACTAGACACCTCTCAAAGGCTTCTGTTGTTTCATAGCCTTGCTTCTCCAGGGAAGAAAGGCTGGCTATGAAAGGCAACTGAATCACGGAGGACAGGAGTCAGCAAGAAGCCACGAACTCAGAGGAGCGATTTGAATTCTGGCTGTGGGAAGAGCTTTGCCAATCTGAGCCCTCCAGTGGCAGAGCTGGCCTCGGCCAGCCCACAGCTGCTGGCAAAAGACCAGTTCTTGTGATAAAATAAGCAAAGTGGGTGTGTATTTGTTTTCTAAGTTCTCGGTGAGGTCTGGCTGGAGTTGATCTAGGTAACTCTCATGAGCAGTTCAGCAAGATCACTGTCCTAGGCAACATGAACCAACACGTTGAGAGACAAGATCTCTCCACAGTCTCATTGGCTAATCACCAAAATTTTGCTTCAAGGTCTCGTATTTAGCTGCACTGTCCTTTCAGGCAAATCTTTTGTCTGAGGGTGAGTCAGCACAAGGATAAGAGCACACAGGTGCCTTGAGCTCAGGCAGGTAAACAGCTGGTTGCAAACCAGGCCACACGGGACCACACCTAGCCCCAGGTCCCAGGCTCCCAGCAAACAGCAGCTGCAAGTGGTATCTCCACCTCCGAGAATGTCTCTAGACTCTGCCGCCTGACCTTGGCCATAAGCCCTTCTCCTCTCTGTGCTGTTGTCTCTAGATCTCTACCTTGAATTCTCCTTGCCTAGGTCTTCTGTTGTGATTATGACTTTCTGGCATGCTCTCCCTGGATTTAATTCATACCTCCTTGAGCTCCTCCACTGCCCTCTATGCACTGCATCCCTCTGGGAGATTCCCAGGGCGCCGGCTCCACTGTCCTCTAGGACACAGTACCCTGGCTAGTGTCTGGTTCCTAGCGCTCTTGTCTAGAGCTGAGAGCAAGGGCCAGGCTCCACAGCCTGGGCAGGAACTGGGTGTTTCCACCCAAGGCAGTACAGAAACGAAGAACCAAGAGAGCAAAGGACGAAGTGAAAGTTAGTTAGAAATGGGCGAGGAAGGCATTGAGCCCTGGGTTTTCAGTTTGCCCATGGGCCAACATCCCAGAGTGCTTTCGACTGCCTTAAAGGACAAGGCCAAAGGTTCTCAGCCCTCGTTGCGCCTTAGAATCACCAAAGAACTTTGAAAGAAAAACGCCACGCCCAGACCCCCTCACAGAGCAATTAAGCCAGAATCTCTGGGGATGACCCTGACTCGCCCACGCCCACGTGTGTTTGTGTGTGTGTTTTAAACCTCCCTGGTTGATGAGTTGAAAACCACTAAGATAAGAGAATCAGACCCCTTTGCCTGGTCTCCAGTGTCTTTCGTCTTTCTCTTTCCCAGTGATGTGTGGCCAGTCCCCTCAAAAGCAGCTTGACAGGGCAGAGAGAGCCAAGGCTGTGGCATCAGACGTGAATTCGGATCTTGGCCACATCACCTACTAGCTGTGATCTTGGGCAGGCCTCAATGTTTCTGAGGTATTTTGAGAATTAAATGAGATAGGATATCTAAGCAGCCAATGCAGGTTTACATCACATGTTAATTTCCTTCCCTGTCGCCACATATAGATTTTTCTAGGTGCTGAGAAAATCCTAGAAGAGATATGTATCAGAGCCATTGCCCCACATTCTGTGAGAACAGAGCTCCCACGACGTCCAAGGTCTGTTTCACTGCCAACCCTTCCTGGAACCCAGTGTCTCGGGGCCTGAATGCTCAGGTCATCCCTAAGCGGCTTAGGCTTCTCCTTGTCTCCCCCACCACTCCCGCCACAGACTGTCCCAGTTCGCGTGTTTAGGATTTTGACCTGAGCTTACTGTCGCTGAATTCTCCCTAGTCATTTCCTCCTTTAGGGAGAACAACTGTGAGAGACTCGCCTGGAACTCGCTCAACTCCTGCCATCATTCTTGCCTGGGAGCAGGCCCAGACCCTCACCTCGCAGCCCCAAGTGAGTTTCTCAGCCTATGTTGTCACATCTTCTGGTATCAACTTCTGCCTGCCTGGTAGCCACCGGCTGCTGGACTTTGACTTGCTCCTCCACCGACCCACCGGCTCCACCTCTGAGGCAGAAATGGCCATGCAACCAGCTGCCTTTCCAGGACCGGCCTCAAAACTGGATGGAGGTTTCTGTTGCTTCCTCTGTTCACAAGGCGTCAGACCCCGACTCGGTCCAGGCAGATCTCTCGCCTCCTCCCAGCCCTGGACGTTCCTGAACCACAAGCTACCACGCCATTGGTGCATTGTGAATACTTGGTGACAGATCGGGACTGTTGTGCAGCTTAGAGAAAAAGGGGGAAACAGTTGCACTGAGGTGGAGCTGTCTGCCTGGAAGAGCTCTATCAAATTAACATGCATGCTTGGCTTCTTACCACTTTGCATGGAATGACGAGGTGCCTTTAATGTGTTACAGGAAATATCTAGGAATATGTTAGTCTTCTCCAAAATCCAAATCAACTCTGAGACCTCAACAGTACTTGTAGCTTCGACATTAATTCAAACAACCCAGATATGTGGGACATGGAGCCATAGTCTCTTTCTGGGATTAGCTCTGCAATTTTCTCACCAACGGCATTCTTCAGAGGCAGCAAACGCATATTGACGGCTTGTGGATAGCTTGGGTTCCTTCTGTTTTTCCACACCAACAAATTAACCAGTATGGATCAGCTTGGAAAAGCAGTCTAGAAAGGTCTTTTAATGTAAAAACTCTAGGTAAATGTGTTTAAAATACAATCTATGGTGGCAGATCAGCTTTTGATATTGCTCAGACTTACACAGCTAAATTAGAATCTGAGGCTGCTTCTAAGGTGATAGGAGGGTGTAGGCCAAGTGCACAAATTAGTCCTGTCTCATGTGCCAACTCTGATCTATGTATGTTGGCTTCCTAGGGAATAATACTCAAAGAAGTTGGGAGGCCAAACATAGGCCAGTGAAAAAAAAAGTGCAGTGATCTCTTAGTGATATCTGCCATGGGCAGGACAGTATCGTGCTTTATAGCATGGGTGTTACAGTCAGAGAGACGCAAGTTCAAGTTCTGCCTCTGCCACTTGTTTGTAATGGGTGACCTTGGGCAAGTTACTTGATCACTTTCAGGCTTATTTCTCATCAGTAAAGTGCAGACAGATTGTAGCACCTGCTTCACAGGATTGTTATGAAGATTAGTTGAGATAATTTAGGTCAAGTGCTTAGCAATGTATCTGGCACAGAGCACTGAATAAATATTAGCTATTATTATTATAAATATCATAGGCCCAGCTTGTGCTCAGCATATCTGCCATCCCAGGTTCAGGCTTATTATACAAGTCCTTGTAGAGACTTGTGTTTAAGGTACCTTTCAAAGGCACTTGTAGAGGTGGTTGGAACTTTTAGTTCCTAGGATATTAGCAAAATGTTTTCAGTTGATGTTGGTATTAAGTCTTATTTTATACATACATTTTTTTTCCTGCATAAATATCAAGTGGCATCTCAGGATCACTTAGTAGCACAGACCCTTGTTGCAGAGAAATGCAGGTCTGATATGACCTTCTAATTGGAAGCTAATTGCTTATAGGACAAAATAAAATTCCTCTTTGTCCTCATCATGGCTTTAAAAGGTTTACTTCTGCCTGACTTTCCAGCCCTGTCTTCCGCACATGCTGTTCCTGCCTCAAATGCCTTTCCCCACATTGTCTGTGTGTACGTTACTCTCTGAAATGCTTTACATAGGATTGGCGTTATTTCCTACTTGAACATTTGGTAGAACTTCCCGGCGAAGCATCTTGGATAGGGTTTTCTTTGTAGGAAGACACTGTTTTTTATTTGAGATTGAATTTCTTTATTGGCTAACACTTGCTCAAGTTTTATATGTATTTTTGAATCAGTTTTGGTAAATTATAGGTTTTATTTTTTTAATGAATCAACTTAGCTATTTATTTTATGACTGTAACACTATCAAAATATTTGGGGGGAAATTTTCAAGAAAAACTGGAAAATTACAAGTGCAACACAATTGTGTGTTTCACTTGGCAAGCTCTTGAAGAATGACTGTTATTTAGGTTTCTCAGTGTAAGATTATGAGTGAATATGTGTTTACGAGTTAAGAAAAGCTCAAGGCTTGTAAAAATTTTCAGCCTGGTAAGATTCTGCAGTGTGGCAGATTGCTTATTTTTTTATGTAGATATTTTAATTTAGTGTGTACAGATAAGGTACAGGGTTTAAAAAGAATAAAAACCTTACTCTCCAGGACAGGAGGAGACAATATATAGAATATAGGTACTATTATACAAATAGAATATATGAACATAAAGACTACGTACGTGATTTTCAACCATAGTCCTATTACACACAGCTTTTAAATGGTCTGATCTCTTATAGTAACCAATTACTTATTTGAAACCACAGAGTTGGTAGAGAACACTTGCCATTTAAGTATTAGTTTGAAGATATAAACAGTTTTGTTGGTGGGTCTTGCATGTGTGGGAATGAGAGAACTGTTTGCAGTATATACCTATCATGTTTCCAGGGATGTGATTTCACAGTGAGGTTTTGATATTACAAAGCGAGTTTATGCATTAGTTATTTTAGAAATACCACTGGAACTAGAATGACACTTATTAACTGTATTCAAGGAACATAGTAAACTAGCTGGCAGAATCCTCCTGTCTCAGACAAACTCCCGGTCTGCAGAGCCAGCCAGCGTGGGACTCGGTGTGCCCACACCCTGAGCACTGCCCCGGCTGCTGTAGGCAGGTCAGTGAAAGGGCCGCCGCCATGAATTCTTAGGCATTTGGCTGACTCCTGACCCTCGTGCAATGCCCCATTCCTTTCTTTCTCTTCTGTCATTTCAGTCCCCGAATGCATCTGGCGCAGAGCTGCATTAGCACGGCATGTGCTAAGCACATGTAAAGCCGTCCGTTTCATGTCCCAACTCTGTTACCTGTTCCGGTGAAGACACACAAGGGTAATGGTCTTTTAACACATCTGGCAATTTAGACGTCTTGCCTTGAAGACACAGAGACCGTCTAAATTGTGTTAGAAATGTCAGCTCTTTCAGCGTAGACTCATTTCGTTAGACTGCCATCTTCTGTTTTATACTTTGCCAGCATGGTGTAGCAGACACATTATATTTAATTAACAATTCTCAGTTTCGGTATTGGGGGTTTTAATATCGTTGGTTGGATCTTTTGTTTTGTCATCTTGCTCTTTTTCACAATCTTGAAATATCACATTTCTATGATGTTTATTTTCCATTTTCAGTTTTCTTGACTCTTCAATGTTGACTTCTTGGATTTGTACCTTGGCTGCACAAGCCTCCTCAAAATTGTCTCCAAATTTAACTTTTTCTTGACTATTCATTGTTAGAATATTTATAATAGCATGTCTCATCTCTTCAGTAGGCTGAGCCCCTGCCAGAATGGCCTATCATAGATCAAGCAAATATTTTCAGTAGGACTTGTGAGTAGTTAATACATACAAGGCATAGCCAATATTTAACAATTCTTTTTGGCATGTAGAATATATATATTTTTAAATCTTCACCTGAGGATATTGATTCTAGAGAGAGAGGAAAGGAGAAAGGGAGGAGAAGGAGGGATGCGGGAGTGGGGAAGAGAGAGAGAGAGAGACATTGTTTGGTTGCCTCTTGTATGTGCCCCAACTGGGGATCAAACCCACAACCTAGGTATGTGCCCTAACCAGGAATCAAACCAGCAACCTTTGGGTGTACGGCATGACACTCCAACCAACTGAACCACCTGGCCAGGGCTAGAATATTTTTAATCTGGTCATTAAGTATGCCCAATATTACTTCTTTGGGGCATCCCTCATTAATCAAGTGTAGGCATTCAGAAGTATCTTTTTTACTTTTTTCAGTGAATAACCTTGTTTGTCTCCTACCATGGTCGCCCCAAAGGACCCAACTGGTTTTATATTTTGTCCTCCAGGTTCAGGCTGGTGACTGCTGAGCTAGGAGGCCTTTTCAGCATTGTTCCTTTGGCAGCCTTCCACTCTCTCAAATGAGCTTTTCTCCCTCCTGCGATTTCTTTGGACTGAGTTGATCTATTATCTATAGTGGCTTTTGCTGTAGTATGCCTGCACTGGTCCACGGCTTTGACTTTTCTATCAGTTTGGTATTAGAGGGTGAAGCAGGCCTGGCTATAACTTCAGAAGCGATACTTCTTGATGGTATCTTACTTCTTTTTATTTCCTGAGAAGAACTGGTTTTGACACCAGATAGAACTGTATTTAATGGTAGTAATTCCTTCTCATGAAACCTTTTCCTAATTGTGACATTGGAAGTGGTTTTACTGATGCCTTGTTTCCCAGCGTCCTGGGTATTATTGCAATGACTTCTAATAGGAGGGCACAGCAGTTGTCTGTTCTGAGGTGTAGTGCTCACAGATTCAGTGATAGTCCTGTGTGAGACTCTATCATTTTTTATGGGTACACTGCTAGTGTTTATAGGCCGAGGACTTCTGGTGTTAGAGGCGGTAGTTGGAAGGTTCTTTGTTGTTGCAGAAGTCTCGTCTTTGACTTGGCCGTGGTAGCATGCAAGCGTAGGCGTCCTGAGCGTGTTAGCATCTTGCTTCGGTGTTTCCTCTAGTCAGGTGTTTGCCATTACTGTTTTTAAAGTGAAAATGCTTGGCTAAATGTCATATGTTGGCTTTGAGGCTCCTCTTTAAATCTTTAATTAATAACAGCTGCGGAGTTCAATTATTATTCCCCAAATGATGTGTATCAATTGCTATAGTTAAATTGGTTAATTTATTAGAAGGCTTTGGAGGAATGCGATTTTTTTCTTTGTTATATTATTTTGCTCATATAGGTCTACTGACGTTTTCTTTATCAGCTGATTTTGTTCTAAGTTCCAGAGCTTTCATCTCTTCCTGGACCTGATCCTCAGATCGCCTCTCTCGGGTCTCTAGTGCTCTGAACAAAACCGGCCCCTCTGACCTGTGGGGAACTGCAGGTCCCGCAGCACAGTTGGGGGCTCATTACAGTGTGGGGTGGGGGTGCATCTCCGATTTGACTGCTTCCCATTCCCTCAGGCTGAGGCCTTGGCACTGCAGGTTGCCTATTTATCTGTTTCCTCCACCGTTACTAGAAACAGAACTTTAACTGGGAAGTTGGCTATGTAGCTGAAGACTTGTCTTTCCCTCAAAGGAGTTCATCAGGTATCGCTCTCCCAGTGCCTGGAGAGTGCAAGAGGCGGGTCTGTTCCTTCGGATCCAGAAAGGGAACCATGTGCTGAAGGAGGGGCCATCCACTGACCCTGCACAGCCAACTTCTGGGCCCAGACATGGAAAAGAAGTGAACTCTGTCTTGTTTAAGGCTCTGCAATGTAGAGACCCATTTCACTGCCTTGAACCTGAACCCCAGTTAATGTACCAAACAATGGGTGACTTGCAGGCGTTGGGTTAGGGCCCCACAGTGCACTCTTCTCCAAGAGTCTTATATCCATTGGGATTTAGTCCTGACCCAACTGAGACAAGCCAATAGGCAGGTATATCTGGTTGAAATACCTTGTTGACTATACACAATTTAGTCTACTTTTTCCCCCTTAAAATGGAAGGTACATTTTTATTTTTCAAGGGGATTTGTGTAATTGCTACATAATGAAAGTCTTTTTTCTGAAATGGTAAACCGGTGTATTTTTGGTTTAGGAAATACTTAGTTCCTCATTTTCTATGGCTCCCCAATCCTTTTAGATACTGACATACCATTTCTTAAGGGGGAAGTACAGATTTAGCCTAGAACAATGCTTCTCAAATTTTGGGGGGTAAAGGGTTGTCTTTAAACTTTTTCCAATCCATCATTTTGTAAAATGCAATCAAAGTATGAATTACTAGAAAAAATCAAATTAAGAACAAAGATAAACATAAAAGGCACAATGCTTTTATTTAATTCAACAACATAAAATTTCTGTGTCAAATTTCTATAAAAGTTTCTAAACACTTACCATCAGTTCCGGCACTTAATTGTCACAAACTAGTAAACTAACAGGTCAGGAGCAGGCATCTGTGCTGAGTAGCAGTGGCCTAGAACAAGGGGATCATTGCCCAGCTCTCAGTTTCAGATTGAATTCAGTTGATCCATGGAGAAGAAATCTTTTTGCAAGCCAAAATATGTGGAGATATAATAGGTTTTTTAAGTTTCCAAAGTTTCCCTTCACATATCAAGAGCAGAGCTTGGAGGTCTGATCTTAGGGTTTTACTCCAAGCCATGGTGTTGGGAGAAGCAGGGAATGACCTGGAATTCTCACCCCAAGGAAAGAGAAACCCTCATCCAGTCACTGGACACTGGGCACAGAGAGGGTCCAGGGATTCTGAAGCGAGAGTCCCCGCTGTGTTCTTGGGGTCGAATCACCTTGGGTGCGTAGAAAATGTCAAGTGCATTGGGGTTAGCCACGACCTGCTTCCTCAGATCTACCTTGGGAAGCTATAGCACAGTCAGAGATGTCCTCAGTTTGCACGTGATCATGTCCATAATGGCGAGAAGCAAGGGCCCGCTGCGAGGAAGGAGGTGTCCAAGGAGATGGCCCCCATAGCACAGTCCTGGGATTTGTATGCGGTGTCAGCTGGCTCAGGAGCTCTGACTTGCCCTGGTGGGAGGGCATGGATGTGTAGAGAGGCTTGTTGGACAATGGACAGAGGCCTGGGGTCAGAGGGAGTAGAGGATCCTTGGATCACAGTCAATGATGGGGTCCCCATCATTGGCAGCAGGAGCTGTGCAAATACCTTAAAAGAACACAGCAATCATCTAAGAATCCTCAAAACTGCAGTGCTGAGGCAAGCAGCATTGCTTCATTGATTTTGTTGTGGGAATACTAGTCTCTGACTTACATGTGTGACTGCTGTTGGGACTGAGCAGTTGGGTTTCCAAATTCTAAAAGTTTTGCAAATACTAGACTCAAGTACAGCAAGGGCAGCAAGAGCTCTTCTAACAAAGGGCTGAAAGAGAGTGAAGGTGATGGCTTTGTAGTCAGACTGGCCGGGGTCCGCCCTGGCTCTTTCGTTTACTTATTCTGTGGCCTTGAGAACATCCTTTTTCTCATAAGTGAAACAGAGACACCAACATCTGCCTTGCAGCACTGCTGTGAGGATTAGCAAGTATGTATGGCAGTCACCTTGACCCTATGTGTGTGCCCAGCACATAAAAAATACTTCAGAAAAAGAAGCTGTTCCTATATCAACTTGGGGTTTGCAAGCTGCTAAGAGCCTGGCACGCTTCTCTTTCTGTTCTATTTTCTTTTAAGAGAGGATTGGAAGCTTCTAATTATACCTATCCCAGGAAGTAAAGGATTGACTGATGTTAAACCTTTTGTGTTCCTGAAGCTGTAATTTTCCAACTTCAGTATTCAGTTTTAATATTAGTCAGCATTTTCTGACAATGGGCTCCCAGTGCCTGTGAAAGTCTACTTCTATTTATTTGTTTTGATTAGTTTTATTTTACTAAGGAGAATCTCTTGCGCAAGGAAGAAGGCGTCTTATGTCACAGGAATCATTCATTCATTGACAGTGCCTTCTTGAGGCCTCAACACCCTTCTAGCCCTTTCCCCAAACCCATGTTCACTCTTCTCAAGTTCACTACTTCAGGAGCCCTGGCCCACAGCAGCCCTTCTCAAGGGTACCCCCTCACAACCTGGACTTGGATTTTAAGACTTTGGGTCACTGAACCTACTTGAACAGAACCCAATTTGCCTGGAATTAAGCTGCATCCTCCTGCCCAGCCCTCCTCAGGGCATTTGCGGTAGATTCCCGGAGGGTCTGCAGGCCCACGTAGGACGCTAGCCTAGTGGCTGCTTTTAAAGCAAATAAATTTCATAAGCTTGAGTGGTAGGCACATCACTCAAGCTACTGTGGATAGAATGGCTTTAGGTGTTGCTAACCAAAGGAAAATATGTCCCGAATTTCACAAAATCTCCACTGAGTTAGAGTCCAGTGACAGCCACTCCATTCTCTGATAATCTCCTTGCGAGATTTAAACTCCATGGCCTAAGATCTGAGGCTGCCACACCGCATGGTGGCTCACCGGTGTTCTGCAGCGTCGCTAGAGGAAGGAGGAGTTGGGGCGGTCTCCCCTGGCAGCAGTGCACAGTGGGGGCCCAGCTTCCAGGACAGAGCGGTCCAAGTTCCCCTAACTAAAAGGCTCCCACAGTCTTTACCTGTTCAACAAACAGTCAGCTAATAATGAAAGTGGCAAAGGAAAATTGGGTTGACTTCAAGACTGACCAAGTGGAAAGAAATAAGCACATACAATAAAAAAATCTTCTAAGGTATCTGGTGAGTTTACGGGAAATAAGCAGCCGTTTGGAAGCATTATATCAAGGTCAGACCTCCCCCTGGGTTACCTGGAAATCTACTTCTCCAGCCAGATAAGCTTAGGCTTACGTCAGCATTTTCCCTTCTCCACCGATGAGGCAGGAAATATGGTCAGACGCAGCACGCCTGGGAACATAAGTTTCCATATTTTATTGTAGTCCTTATTGGAGATTAGATATCAGAGGAGGTCAACTACTGTGTTTCTTTGAGTCAAGAATTCATCTAAACTAGTTTGCCCAAGGTTATTACTAACAATGAACCAATGAATATTTGGTAAGTAACTACTTAACCTACCTGTTCTAGGAGGACCTCTCATGCACTAGCTCTGGCTTGTCAGAGTGGTTGCTGGGGTGTTTGGGGTTGCGAGGGGCTCTGAGGTTTTGCCCTTTGTCAGGAGAGAAAGCCCACTCTAATTAGTGACAACTCCAGGAAGGGAGAAAAGCAACCTCTGCATGTCTTTGTTAGCCTGGTACCATCCTTCCATTCCTCACAGTATTGTCCATAGGCTCTCTCTTCCTTCACCCCACCCCAATTCACTACTCCTAAAACCTGGGGGCTTCCTTGATGCCTGGCTTCTTTGGCTCCTTCACCCCACTCAAATCTATGTTGTCAACAGGCCTTTCTGAAACCTTTCTCTCCCTTTCCATTCTTCCAGCCTTAGCCTTGGTCCAGGTCAGCTTTTTAGACTTTCAAAGGTGTTGATATTTAGAGGAACATAGTATATAGTCCAGGAGATGTCAGCTGGGTACTGAGTAATAAACCAAGTTAGCAGATCCTTGAGAATTTCACCATTTTGAGCTTTAGTCCCCCCTCAGTCTCCCAGGCCTAAAAATTCAATCATGACCCCTATCTGGATCCAGAGGGAAATTATTTCTATGAATCAAAATCATAGGAGGCTGATGTATAAAGTATTACAGTAAAACAATGATGCACTTGCCTTAAAGTTCTCTGGTCTGCACAATTGTCCCTGGTGAGAATCTCCATGCAAGTTGGAAACTGATCAGAATGGGGTTTGGTGAATGGGAAGCCAAGGCAGAGAACCAGCTGTGGGGCCTAAAGGGAGCAAAGCCCTGAGGGCCCATCTCTACAAAGGCTCATCGTCTTCCCCTGGGCAGTTCTGGTGAATCACTGTCCATGTTCCACTCTGCTGGCCGTCATGCTGGCCATGTGCCTTTGCTAAGAAGCTGTTTAAAAGCATGGGTATTGCTTTGGCTGCTGTTGAGTTGCTATACTCAGTTTGGCCTGAGCAACCTGCTTTTTAATATTGAGTGTTGACTTGATTAACTTTAGCTTCACAATTTGGGGGGTTCCCCACTCTCATGCCTGCCTACCCCACCCCCTAGCTGCTTAGCTGGCTTTACCACCTCCAGATTTCTTTTTTTTTTTTTTAGAAAAGAAATTTGTTTTATTGTTGTTCAAGTAGAGTTGTCTCCATTTTCCTGCCACCACCTAGATTTCTAATTAATTCATTTGCCCAAAAAGACCCTGAATCACCTAACAATGCCTCACATTTGATGGGTCACTAGTGGACAAAGCCCTTCCACAGAGTGTCTCGAGAAGTCCTCATGATGGATAGCAGTAAAGCATGTGGCCCCACCCCATTCCACAGCCTCGGGAACCGAGACTGAAGAGCAAAACTTACGCTCCTGCAGCAACACTTGCCCCGGCACCAGGCCTGGGACCATGTTTCCTTTGCTACACCCTCTCCCCTATTCTTTTTCCACCAAAATGCTGACAGAAGTTTGCAGTCCCTGCTCAGAGGACTGAAATTCCTAATGGTGGGTTTCCAGGCCCCCACCCCATGTCTGACTCCCTGCTCCCTATCCCCTGGAGTTTTCATTCTGCTCAGTCATGTGAGCCCTGTTCCCATTTCCACTTGCCCCTGCATCTCAGCCCCTGCTTTGGCAGCAGCTGAGCAGAGAACAAACAAATTCAGAGTGTGCTTCTGGGTCCTTTTTGAGCTACACGGGGTATCAGTTTGGCAGGTCACCTTCTGCTGGCACTGAGCTCAGGACCCTGAGATGGCAAGGGACAGGGAAGGGACGAGTGGCTGGGAACTGAAGATTTTCAATGCATGTTTGATTCTCACTTCCATTCAGGGCTTCTCATTAGGCCACCGAGGCAGTGCTGACCTGTTCCTCATTTTGAGTTGGCAGGGCCCTCAGCCCCATTAGTGGTAATATGCACCAGCAGGACTCCAGGGAGAGGAAGAACGCTGAAAGAACTGGCGTTTCTGGTCCAATTTTTTAAAGAAAAGAAGAGAATGAAAGACCCGTAAAACTTAGAAACACTCTCTTCCCTTGGCTCATTCACATGGAAATGCAAGTCTGATGATCATGGACAAGGAGGTGATGAACCCAGGAGCAGGGGTCAGGGGGACCTTCCAGTCCTCTGCTCTAACCCCTGTGCCAGCAGGTCTCACTTACTGAGCCATCAGTGCCAAAGAAGACGCACTGGTGTCCCAATTACTAAACTCTTAGCTCTCAAGACCCCAAACAGCCCTTCCTGGTGCACGTACTCCCAAGTGTTGGGTGCTGGGAAAGTCATCAAGCACAAGAAGCCCCTTTGATTGCTGTATTCATGAATGCGGAGCAGAAAAAGGACAGCAGCGATGACATTGGCAGCAGCCGGCAAAGGTTCCTCAGAGGGCTGCATATGCTGGGTGGGAATGAGGCTCAGGCCTGGTGGGTGTCCAAGCAAATGCAGGGAATGGAAGCTGTGGATGCCGTTTATTGGGATTTAAAGAAACGGCTACCGAAACAAGATCAGTGTTTTTGCAACCTGAGCTCTTGATGACAGATGTAGACAGCAGTACCCCCTCCATTATTAATCAGTCTGCTTGTCACGTAACCTGTAAACACGCCTGCCCTGAGCACAGCATTGCAGACAAAACATGGGAAAATGCCAGCCTTGGCTTCAGGGGCACAACCTACATCCACATTCAGTGGGTTCTCAGCCCACCCTACAGCCACGTAGGGAGGCAGACAGGGTGGGGTTAATCCTCCCATCTTACAAAGAAGGAAATTGAGTCGCTGCATATAAATGATTTGGCAATAATTAGCAGAGTTAAGACTCACATCCAGGACTTCTGATCAACTCTAGTACTTCTTCCAGGAACTCACTTTCCAGAAAGAGTTCAAGCTAAACCATGTGATTAGGATTGGGAAAGGGCATCGACTTTGGGACTCGGAATAACTCTCAGTTTGAAGACAGGTTTCATAACGCAGGCTCCCTGAAGACCCACCAATTGCCAGACTTTCTTTAAGAGACCTGAGCTGAGGATCTCATCCTAATATCAATGCAGGAAAACAGATACATTGTGCCCTTTAGTTTACCGAGTTGACTTCCCATACATGGTTCATTTTCTGCTTTCCATCTGGCCTCCAGATTTCAAATTCCCTTTGCTCCTCCTTCCATGACTGCATATGCTCTGTCTTTTCTTTCTTTGGGTTTATTGTCTTTCTTGCTGCCTTCTCTTCTGTTTATTGTTGGGGACCAGAAAATATGTGTCCATCGGAGGAAAGAAAATAAAGCAATTCAATGAAGCCACATAGATGTGAATGTCCTACAAGCTCTGGAACTTCTCATAACACCATACACGACATATCTGGAGTGCACTTCCCCATCAGATCAGATGGCTGTAGAGCTGCCCCCGCCTGCATGGGACTTCAGCCTCCTAGAGCTCTGCCTAGGGAATAGCGGGGTTTAGAATATGGAGATTAATTCATTTTGCAAACATGGACCCTGAGAAGAAAGATTCATTTGATGTGAATCCTGAGAAGGAATTCACCTGCTGAAATGGGCTCTCCGTGGTTAATCAAGGCCTCAAATTTTAAAATAATCAGAGTCTAGGGACATTTGCCGATAGGCTCGCCTCATGTGTTCTGTGTACAGGGAAGAGTCTGTGACTGAACTCAGCCCTCCAAACCAGACCCCGCTCGTTCACTCTGTCTGAGTCAACGGCTGCAGGGAAACCCTGGTTTGTCTCTCAACCACTGGACTAAGACCTATCCCACCCAATCAGAACTATACAATTATATCCTCATTTGTATCTATAGCAGCCAATCAGAATTGCATGAATTTGGAAACCTCATTTGCATAAAATGGATCATTTGGAAACTTGGGTGGGGACTTCTTCTGTAAAAGGCAGCCTCCCCTTTGTCTCAGTGGAGCTGACTTTTGTCTTCTATTGGAGGCTGCCATTCCCCCAGTTTGCAAACTGTTTCACCTGAATAAAGTCTTTCCTTTCTGCCCGTCTTTGAGAATTTTAGTTTACACAAGCGAGAAATGATTTCCCCAAAGTTACATGGCTGGTCAATGGCAAAACAGAGGCGTAGTTCTACTTATATTATTCTCTTTTTTCCCTATAATTTGAAAGATTGAAGGATTGAGAGTAATATTCAGCTCCTTTTTAGATGGGAAAGCAAATTATAAAAGTCCACATTGCCAGAACAAAAATAAATGAAATCAAGACTGTCCCTATTAAAGTTTTTCATGGGGAGAATCATGAATTGATAGGGTTTTTTTTTTAAGTTTAACTTTTTAATATATGTTTGGTTACTTTCTTTCTGAAATAACGTTTTCCTTATTATAAAATTTAATATTTATTGTAGAATATTTAGAAAATACAAATAAGCCAAAAGTGTGAAAGTTTAAACAGTATGGTCTCATCCCTTCACGATACCTGTAAAAATGGTATCTCTTCCGATATTCACTACTGCGCAGGGGTGAGGAGAAGCGGTGTGGCGGTGCGTGGAGACCTGGTCTGAGAAGACCAGCAGCTCACCCCACACACAATCAGCACCATTCCATTCCCTGGTCTCCCCAAGGTGCCCTTCTTGCGTTTATTTTTCCCTTCGATGTTGACCTTCACTAGAGAATACAAATTATAGAGAAGTCAGGAATGACATGTGATTTGTGAGTTCTGTGACCCACACCCTCCATCCCACACCCAGTCATCAGGGCTGGCCCCAGGACGGCTTCATTAAACAGAGAGAGGAGGCTGATTAGCCGCGGCAGAGAGGACCTGCGCACGGTGCCTGCGTGGCTGGTGTGGGCTGGCCTGGGACAAGTCAGCAGAGGCACATTCCCTCCGTCGCCTGAGACTAGGTTAGCACTGCTGGTCTCTGTGCCATTCATCGGTTGTCAAAACTACGAGCATAACAACTTCCTTAAGTGACACAGGTTGTAGCCCAAGTATCACAAAAATCCCTTTATCATCCCCAATCTAAGTAAATGCATTGCAGAAAAATGGCCACATCACAGTAGCTTCTGCAGGTGACGCTGGAGCAATTTTGGTTTTCTACAGCAACCTTTTTGCTCCATAAAACACCTTGCTAAATGATTGTTTTAGGTGCCTGATTTTGGCTGCTGGTGAGAACTCCCAAGGGATCAGCCAGCCTTTCTATCTGATCTGCCGTCAGGCCTGGAGCGTGGACCTCCTTCACATGGCCCCTCTGATACGGGTCTGCATTCTGTTCTCAGCACAGGGCCTGCCCCAGGGAGGGGCCTCTTTCCAGAGCACTTTTTCCCCCACCCGCTGTCCCTGACGTGTGTCCTGAGATAAAAGCAAGGCCTGTTCTCCACCCCCTGTTCCGAGCCTCTGCTTATCACCAGGCCAGGCAAATATCATCGGAATGTTTCAGAGTGCTGCTGCTAAACAAATTCCAATGCGGTCCAGATCACCTGGTTAAGCCTTGTGAGTGCCCACTAGTGCTGGCATTGACAAGCACTTGAAGGAGGTCAGCAGCTTCAGTGCGGATGAATGTCAGCTTGTCCTTTCGCGCTGAACCCAGCAAGCTGACCTGGAAGAATGCACGCATCACAAGGGCTGGGATTTTTGCTTGTTTTGTCCTCGCATCTGTCTCCTAATCCACCTGGACCGCTACCAGAACAGTACCCGAGAGAGTGCCAGGGACATAGTTGGGACTCAAGAAATGATTTTTTTAAATTGAGTTAAAGTTGAACAATCTGTTCTTGAACTTCATTATAAATGGGATATTTGGTAGGTACTCTTTCTGTGTCTGCCAGATTTTTAAACTTGATGAGTTTTAGAGACTTATTCATGTCATTCCACGTATTAGTGGTTTGTTCTTTTGATTCTTGTGTAATATTCCATGCATGAGTATTCCCCAATTTGTTGATCCATTCTCTTGTTGATATTTGGGTTTGTTTTTTTCCAGTTTGAGGCCACTATGGATAACGCTGCCCAAAACATTCTTGTGCAAGTCTTTCTGTGGGCATGTGTTTTTGTTTCTCTCAGGTGAATATTTCAGGGTGAAATTGCTAGATCATAGGTTAGAGTTAACTTTATAAGATTCTGCCGAACTAGTAATACACATTTATCAGGCCCTTTGAAACATATCCAGATAAGTTGTTCTCTCAATTTGAGATATCCTTTCCCTGTCTTTGTCATTTACAGTAAAATTAATTTTTCAGAATTGTGCCACCTCCTACATAAAGACTTCCTTGATTATCACATATATATCAGAGATTTTAATGTTTAACAGATATACATTAAATACATATCTGCTACGTCTCTTATATTTTATTATTTTCTGAGGCTTATAGAGATGGAAATCCGTCCTTGTCCCCAGGAAGCTCGCTGTGTAGCAGAGAAGACAGTGACGATGCAGGAAGGTGAGGTATGCACAGGAGGCTAAGGAGATATAGATACCTAATCCAGTCTGAGAGGTCTTTTTAGGACCTGATGCCTCAGCTGAATCTAATAGTTGGGATGGAGCAACAAGAGGGTGTTCTAGGCAAAGAGAACTGCAGATGCAAAGAGAGCTAAAGAAGTGTGCTTCATCCGGAGACGAGTGAGTCCCCGAGGCTGGACCACTGGGTGTGGGTGAGGAGAGGTACCAGGGAGAGGGAGTAGGGTGGGAAACAGCCAAGACCCAGACCACAGAAGGCCTTGAATCGAGCCTTGTTAAGGCATCTGGACTTCATCTTTAAAACAGTGGGGAACCACTGAGTGATCTCAAGCAGAGGGGGCGACATTATCAGAATTAACCGCTCCCCCCTTGCCTGCTTCTCCACAGCAATGGGCTTGACCTTGATCATACCACTTCTTCCAGTTTGCCTCTTGCTGCTATGGTTTGCACATGTGCCTCCTCCCCTTCTGGCCCGCAAGGTGAGCCTTGTGACTGTCCGTGGGTCTCTGTGACCCCACGGTGCCTGCCAGCAGGTATGTACACCGTAGGCACAAAATGCTTTGTGGGTGTTTGATACAGGGGACTGGACCATGACTTTCTAGAGACTATCATCCCCCCAGGGCGACTAGACTGAGGTTTCAGGCTGATGTTATTTTCACTGGGGCAGGGGTCCCCCTGAAATGCATCTGAGAGAAAAGCTCCCAATCTAAGATCAAAGAAAGAGGGGAAAGATCACACACAACCACGAGCCCTCACAACTTTATCTGCCTCCTACCCAGAATCCCACTGAGGTATTTTTGAGGCTGTTTTGCAACAAAAACCTGGGGTTTTTTTTTCTAGATGGAATTTCCATCTAGTGAACAGATGGCATTGTTTTCATACGAGGAGCAAAAGAATTTCATGTACTCAAACACTGAAGGCTTGAGAGAACACAGAGCAGGGTAGTGATTACAGTGGGGAAGAGACACGCTGTGTCAACAGAGAGCTAGACTCTGTACAAAGCAAGAATCCAGCCAGCAATGTGGACCTGTAGAGGGTGTCAGAGGAGGGGGAGTGTAGGCACTGAGGTGGTGGGTGCTGCTGCAACAGGCCCTGCGCCGGGCTAGAATTGTTCTCCTTCCCCATGTAATGTTCTTGTTGTGCAGGCGGTCCTGGGAATTCAGAGATGGAAAGAGACAGATCCTGCCCTCAGGGGGCTTTTGGCATGGTGGCCGAGACAGTCACGTAGAAAGCCTGCACATAGAATGAGCAGAGGCCCCTACCTCAGCCTGGAGGGACCAGGGGAGTCGAGGGGAAAGGTGACATGTGAGCTGAGTCTTCTGAGCTGCCCGGAAGCTGGCCAGGAGGGGTGGTAAAAAGGCAGAGCAAAGGACGAGATTAAGGGCATTCAGGACCTAGGGGACAGCGTGAGCAAGGGCAGGGAGGTCCCAGGAGTGAGGTGCGTACAGGGACATCAGACAAGCTGCTTAGCATGGCTGAAGAGGGCTGGGAGTGGCGAAAATGAGGCCAGAGATGCAAGCTGAGGATTAGAAATGTCTGAATAGAGGGAACTATCTGAGCACATCAACATTACACAAGTTCATGCAAACAACTTCTCAGACAAGGGGTACCCACCCAATCAGGAAGCCTGCTCACAAGGTTGAGGCTTGAGCATACTTGGCGACAGAACCACACTGCCAAGATCAACAGGCTGCACAAGGAAGAAGCAGTCATTTATTTACTTAATCTAAACACACATGTACAGCTTGTGCCAAGTGCTGGGCATGGAAAGCCCCATGGTGAATGCCATATTCCTAACGAAATGACTAGCACTTGGCGCTCTGTCCGAGGTGTCAACTCCATAGGCAATTTGTTGAATGAATAAGTGAATGCTCAGTTTGGACCCTTGCCCAAGGAACATGCAGTCCATTGGGAGAATCAGAGAAGTAAACCAATGATTGTGATAGCAAGTGATTATAATTAAGATAAAGCTGAAAATTCATTCTAAAAAATGTCTTCAAGAGCCAGCAAAGTGAAGTAAGTAAACGAAGAGGCCTTCTGGTGAGAGACAATAGGGACTAGTGGCGACTACAGCCAGTGAAGAGAATGTGCTCCTTCTAAAGGGAATAATGGCTACTCAGCTCTGGCAAATAAGGATCAGATGATGCTAGAAACTCATGTGTTTATCAAGTGAAACGTCCCTGTCTAGACTGGTTGCTCCCTCATACCCAGGATTCCAGCATGATCAGCCTGGTACCCACATGGAGGTGATGGCACGGAGAGAGACATTTGTTGGCAAGCCGCAAGGCCCGAAGAACTGCCTTTCTCGGTGGACACAGTGACTAGCATAATCAGAGGGGGACCGCATAGCCCTCACAGACAAACAATGGCAGACAAACAATGACAGGACTCACCAGCAACCAGGACCCCCAGCTCCCCACCGGCCCATCGGGCTCATGGGCACCCGATGAGGGCCTGACCTAAGGTCAGTCTCCAGCCTTCTTAGGCCAGGACTGGGCCCCAGCACAGCTCCTGGCCCAGAGAGGGCCCATGCCCCGGTTGCTTATTCGCTGGCCATGGGGGCCCATTCAGGGCTGTCTGTTCTGCAGAAGGAACAGGAGATGGTGGTGTGTGAGACTCCTCAGCCACTGCCTCCCCAACCGCGTGAAAGCTGCTGAGCAAACAGAGAAGTCAAAGACAATTATAAGCTGCTTCTGCCCAGCCGTGTCCCCCTGCCAAACTGTTATGTAAGCCTCTGCCCAGCTCAGGCCGGGAACCAAACAGAGAGGCCGGGCATGACCAGCTCAGCACCCACAGATTTCCTCAGATCCTGTCCCACCCGGAGCTGCCCTGCCCCGGGGAGGGGAGGCCCACAGCGCCGGCCCATGGGCTGCTCTCACGGTCGTTCTGGGATTTCCCTCTCTCCCTTCCCGGCCAGTGGAGAGGCCTGTGTGGGTCAGCACTAGGAATTTGCTTTGGCCTGATTCCAAGTGACTAAGACATTTTATACTGTCAGACTGATACTCCGGGAGAGGTGCATGTTTTCACCCTCTGAAGGGAATGATTCACATTGGCTGTTTGGATACCAGAGCTGAACAAGTGATTCCTGGAGCCCGAAGTGACCTTCTGGCCAGAAAGGGCCTGATCACACCGCTCTGGTGACTGCTGTTTATTTCTATTTAGGGACTCTGGGCATGTCCTTCAGCCCTCAGCCACCTAAGTGGACTAATAAGAGCTTTTCCTTTGATATGTTAGTGACTTGGGTAAATGAGCCGAATTCTCATGTCTTTTTTCCTTCCTGCATCACAGGGTTAGGAACATTCAATGTGCGCTACAGCAAGTGCGCTAGAGGTTTTAAATGTGAACTTCGACTTTGTGACCAGGTATAATTATACTGAAATGAGGTCCCAGATATTTCATGTCAACAATGAGAGTTTATACTTTCGTATCTATTCAACACTGGGCTTCCATTTCTCCCCCTTTTGCAGCCTTAATGACCCCACCCCATGTGAGAGGCTCAGTTCTCAAGTAGAAGAAACCCGGGCATTGCAGCCAAATAAAACTGTACTGGAGACACAGCTTGATCCTTCAGAGGCTGTGTGACCTTGTGCCATGGGCTACACCTGGAATCTACTGGTTTCCCTTCCTTTTCCTGCGTCACATTAGAAAAGACAAGGCTTCCAAAAGGCTGATTCTGGCTTTAGGGATTGGCAATGGTGTCTGCCTCTCGCTTGTCCCGTTGTGGGAAGGCCGAGGAGTGGGTCCAGTGTGCAGCCCCTGTCGTTGGTTAGTGAGACGGCCCTAAGAGGGAGGAACTGGCCTGGAATCTTGGGCTCAGTCCCCTTCTCCTGGCCTTCATCTCTTTTCCTATTAACTCTGCAGGGAGCCCCTCACAAGCTAAGGGGCCTGGGTGGTTGTTCAGCCCTTTCTCCCTCTTGATGATTTGGGTGCCAGGCCTTGTAATTGATGCGGATGCCTCTTCCCGGGAAGATGGCTGGCAAATTCATATTCCTTGCAAATGCAGTTGAAAAAGCTCCAACCAAAGGTGGAATTGCCTTTTCTAGATCCCAATCCATAGCAGGACTAGTCCATAAGTCCCTGAAGCCTGATAAGAGAAGGGACTTATGGGGGTGCCCCAGAAACACCAAGGCAGAGAGAGAGAACTATTTTTACTAAGTATTGCACTGCCGTTGCACCGTGAAAATAATACATTACTCTCCCATTGAACCATCCTCAGGCCCTCACCTTCTTCCTCAGGGACGCTTTGCTGCCCGCTGCTGCAGTATGGTCTTTGCCTAAAAAATGAAATGTGGCTCTGAATTCAGGAAAGCTTGAAGTCTTTCATAGGGTCAACTCCCAGTCCAGGGAGACAAAAGTTCCCCTCTCCTGGAGTCCACTGGCCTCTGTGACCAAACTTCTCCAGCCTCTGCTGGTTTATGGGATCGTTAAGTTCATGTTGACCAGCCTCCTTAGGTAGTTATGTGAAAAGGAGATGCAGTTATCTAAGCAAGTGTGTGGCTGGGATGGGGCTCTGGAAAGCAGCTTTCTGAGCATCTTTCTCCCTCTGCTCAGCTACTGGCTTCCTGCGAAGCTGTACCACCTTGGACGAGAAGCTTCCCTCCTGGGACCCTTCAGATCTCTACCCGGAGAAGGGGGATGAGAGTGATAGGAAGCTGAATAATCTTGACCAAGGGAATTGGTTTCTTCCTAAAATGTGCTTTCCTGAATCTGGCTGGGGCAGGGCAGAAAACAGAAAAGCAGCCCAATGAAAGCTGCATCGAGGCTGCACCAGCCATGCTGCAACGCCCCACCCCCCATCCCCCGCTACCAGGCACAACTAGAATGGGGTGTTTAGCTCCAGAGAACACTTTCATGTGCCTGAGAACTAATGGAGTCCAAAGATGGGCCCAGCCTACAAGGCCACGTTCAAGAGCTCAGGCAGTTTGGCTGCAATTCAACAGCCCTTAGGAGGCAGGCAGAGGGGCCTGGGTCAGCAACGTAGGCAGTTTGATTCCCAAAGACGCAGATGACAAAGTTAAAAAGTGTGTGACATACAGCTTTCTGTCCATCAGGCTTCGTCTACAAAAAACAAGAGCATCAGGAATCATTGATTATATCTATATCTCTATATCTGTATCCATATCTGTATCTATACCCACATCCACCTATATCTATCTATATCTCTAATCACATAAGATTTAGAGATACACAAACACTCCAGTGCACAATTTTGGAACTTCTGTACTAAACTTTAATCAACAGCAATTACTGCTTGGTCCAATCTGGGCCATAATCTTATGTATAGTATATCAATTGTTTCTGGAGGTTTCTAAGTATACAAAGTCTTCTGGAATATAATGTGACTTTGGAGAATAAAGTTTTTAAAATACTTTTTTTATTGATTGGTTTTAGATAGAGAGGCAGGGCAAGAGAGACAAGTATTAATTTGTTTTTCCATTTATTTATGCATTCATTGGTTGATTCTTGCATGTGCTCTGACTGGGGATTGAACCTACAACATTGGCATATCAGGAAAATTCTCTAACCAACTGGGCTACCCAGCCAACGCCTAAGGTTTTTGTTTTGTTTTTTTTTTAAACGAAACTTTACTTTTTTACAACAGTTTTAGATTTGCAGAAAAATTGCACGATAGTACAGAGTTCCCATGTAGCTCTCCCTCCATTTCCTGTATGCATACATACCATCTTACATGAGTGCGGTAATTTTTTTTTTTTTTACAATTAATGAACCAATATTGGCCCATTGTTATTAACTACAGCCCAAACTTAGCAGGGGTGTCCAACCGGCAACCCATGGGCCACACACGGCTCAGGATGGCTATGAATGAGATCCAACACAAAATCGTAAATTTTCCTGAAACATGGTGAGATTTTTGTTGTGATTATGTGTCACAAGGTATAACGTGTGGCCCAAGACAACTCTTCTTCTTCCATGGCGGCCCAGAGACGCCAGAAAGTTGGACACCCCTGCATGAAGCCTTTACAGAAAATCGGCACTGAAGTTCCTCAGCGGTGCCATACTCAGCTCAGGCTTTCGTGTGACAGAGAGAAGCACTTCGCTGACCTCGGATCTCCCCCTCACCTCTTGGAATATTCGCTGCTGTTCACCCCTGCAAGGTCTTCCCCAGCCACTGCCGTTCCGGTTAGACGCGCTCCCACCGGCTCCCAGATTGTCCTTCTCGTGCCACCTCCCTTCCGCACTCCGTTGTGAATAGAGTGGCACCTGGGCCGTGATACATGCCCGCAGGATGCTCGCTAGTGCTCAGGCTTTTGAGTCTTCTGTCAAGGGCTGGAGTGGGAGCTGTTTGGGGAGGCACATGCATTCGGTTGAAAGTTGCATTTTTATGCTTGAAGCATAAATGGGAAAACTTTAAAGGTTCCTCTTTCCAGCATGCATTTCGTGCAGCCGTTTCCGACCCCAGGGCATGAGACGAAATTGGTCTGAGAGCGGTTTTCCCAGGCCAGTGGGGGTTCTTCCCCAAACAGTGCCACCTGTCTCTTGAGGTGTTTGGTGGTGGGAGCAGGGTCCGCAGCTGAACGGCCTCAGAGAGGGGTGTCCTGCAACCTGCTTCCTCCAACTCATCCAGGACCACTGCTTGGTCTGCCCCTGTCCATATGACCAATGCAAATAGTGTCCACTGTGAATAGTTCAATTGAGGACATAAAAGTAAAGTACCTTCTTTGAGGTCACATAGTGATCTGTTTTGAAATTAGGACCCATGTCCCTCTGTCAGATTCCAGAGCATTTATGCACTGCCTGTCTTCACCTGGCACCTGCTGTAGGCTTGGTGCCCAGAGGGATGGAGCCTCCGTGGATGAGGCCGAGCTGACAAACCCAGGGCTATGTCACGTGCACACGTATCCCAGACTGGTCCGCACTGGTGCCTTTTCATCACTCAGGAAGCAGTTTACATCTCCTGGCTCTGCTCTCCCTCACCCTGTGGTGTCCCCTGGTGCTGGGGAGACAGGCGGCATTCCAGGGGGATAAAGAGGGAGCTTTATTCCTTATAATATTATGACTTACCCCACAGCAGAAGCCACATTGCACCGGAGGGTTATGGTAGAATTTCCAGTGGTGGGACCAGTGCCCTGGGTCATATTGCGCCACAGTGGACTCCAGAAATCTCTTTGAATAGATAAGTTGGGCAACAGCTTTGTGCCAAGATCGGTAGGTCTTTGCTGTTCTTTTTAAAATACATAAGATTATTCATTATAATTATGGTATCTTCTCGGCATGAAATTTTAGTCTTATATAAAACATGACACAACACTCATACTTTTTTGGTTGAAATTTCAGCATTTCTTGTTCATAAGTTAAGGTAACAATATACATACAGTTGCAGTATCAATTCCTGTGCAAAGAGCCCCTGGCCCCAGCAGCCAAGTACTTTCTGGTTGTGACCCTAGACACAGGCCCGGAGCAATGGCCATCCAGTCCCAGGCTGAAGAGCACCTCAGGACAGGTGAGCGGGCTGGCGATGTCCAGGAAGGGGCACCCCAGTTCTGCTGGGCACCTTGCATTCAGAAAAGACGTTGTTTCTGTCTCTGAGTAATCACCTTGACTGACAGCATTCTTTCCCTGCAGAGTGGTGAGCTAGCACAGAGGTAAACTATGAGCTGATTCAGAGATGAAAAGCCATCCAGTGTTGACGAAAGCGGACGGAAGCACGAGGCAGACCCACGGCGAGTTAGCCTTGCTTTTCCTCACTGGGAGATTGTTCTGTGGATTTGGCACAGGGAACCGATCTGGGGGGGAAGGCAAAGTCTATGGATATGGTTGCCTTTTCTCCTCCAAGCCAACTAGCGCCTTGTTTTTCTGTGAGCCTGCTACTGTGGGAAAATTGCAAGAGTGTAAAGTTTCCCTCTTTGTCCCCAGAGCACTTCATTTACCAGGGAGCCAAGCTGGGAACAGAGCCGCCTCTCACATAGCTCATGAATGACTCCGTTTTCTCAGGGCAGCTTCTGCCTGCTCATTGTCTAACTGTCATGCCCTCTTGTATAGGTGTTCCCTGCTGTCCCCGCTGTTATGTAACGCCTGTGCAGGGAGCACTGAGCGAGAGCGAGAGAAAAAACCCACAGGGTAACCAAGACCAGCATGTCTTCCTGGAGGAGGAAACACCAAATGCTAGCCATTCGTTGGCTCTTTCCCCCCGGCTTGTTTGCCTGAGTGGTAAACTCGGATCGCTGGCATACAAAGCCTATGATTGGCTCAAGTGAATGCTTCTGTTTATAGCCATGAAATGGGACGTGCTGTACCCTCATGGCCACACTGGTGCACCTGCCACCTAGGTCCTCCCACAAGACACTGACAAGAAATCCTACCCCCTCTCTCTTATGGCCTAGAGGGAAGGACTTTCTCCCTCCTCAGTCACCACTTTCTATGCCTCTGTCTCCTGCTATATCGTTGGCTCACTGAGCATCTCATTCCTGCTCAGAGAATCATACACAGCCTTGGGCTTGCCATCGGCAATTTCCAGCTGGCCTTGACTCTTCATCGGAGTCCAGTGCAGAGAGGCAGCCGTCCGCTGGTGTCCGTGATGATGCCCCCCTCCCTTACACTCGCGTCTCCTGGACGCCATGGTCTGGGCTTGAATGTTCTCTGTCACCCCTTCGATCAGACTATCAGTATTGTGGTGAAATGAAGGGAGGTGGGGGTGGTGTTTGTCATCCTTTCTCTCTCTGCCCCGGCATTTCCCCCAAGCTCATGCTGCACAGTCCCAGCCCTGTTGCCCCAGGAAGAGACGTTATGGCAAATAGGATTCCCTGCCGTCGTAAGGTCAGAGTGCAATGCATTACTCGGGTGACGCTGGTGTAAACACACCTACTGCACTGCCAGTTGTGGAGAGTGTAGCACATCCAATTATGGGCCATACGCAGTGCTGACAATGATAATAAGTGGCTATGCTGTAGTTTATGTATTTACTGTACTACTTACCGTTCTTTTAGTGTGCTCGTTCTACTTATACGGAAGGTTTGCTGTAAACAGTGTGCTGTGTTATGCTGGCAGCGGCCTCAGATATCTCGTGTTTGCTGAGTCTTTCGATTGCATCATTTTCTCTTGTGCTTGATTTAATCTCAAGTTGTTTTGTACAGTAATAGGCTGTGCAGACTTGTGGCCTAGGTGTGTAGTAGGCAATCCTTTCAGGTTTATGTAAGTGCCATCTGTGATGTTTGCACAAAGACACAATTGCCTAGTGACGGATTTTCAGAACTTATCCCCGTTGTTAAGCAGTGCACGGCTGTAAGTACAATGGAAAGAGAAGAACAAGAGCACAGATAGACCCCAAGTGGAGACATTCTGGTCCTCGGATAAGAACAGGCTGCAGGAGGTAGCTCTGTCTATAGCCTTTTATATGCATCCCACTCACCCACAATCCATTCCACAGGGAGAATGGTGGGTGCCTGTCTCCACTGCCCACCCGGACTGTCTCACCTGCCCCTCCACCCACTCTGTTTGCTCACCCTGGTTGTTTGAGTCCCTGGCTTTGGGGACTGTCCACAGTAGGTTCTTGTGATTCTCCTCCTTGTTATAAAAATCCATTAAAACAAAACGGAACCTTATCTCTATCTTCCTTGCTGGGGCTTTGAAGTCTGAAAAATCTAGATTTGAGTTTTATTCCTTGGGTTTTATTCCTTAGGCAGTGACAGAGAGAGTACTGAAGACTTTAAATACGGGAACGATGTGATCCTTTTTATGTTCAAGGGAAACCAGTCAGGGGACAGCATGGAGAGCTGGACGGTAGGAGACGCAGGCCGGCAGGCCAGCAGGGGGCAGCGGTTTTCGTGCGTCCAGCTTATCTCCTCTCTGTGCACCCTGCCACGTCAATTTCCCCTTTACACATGATGCTAGAATGGAAAAAAAAACACTGTAGTTGCAGATTGACGAGCACAGCACGTCATGAGATCAGTGATTATTGTAGACGTCGCCCTTCTGTCGTAGCTGTCTGAGACGACAGTAGCGTTCAGGAACCTGTCACCGTGCTGCTTCATATGGAGCTGTTATCAGCATGCATTGTGGGGCCACATTCTCACAGACTGTGGTCAAACACTGGTTCCCTCGCCTTATGTTTGCACATTGAGTTCTTGCTACTGAAGTGCAGGAGTTCCCATTCGTGCCAGTCAAGTCGTTTTGTCAGCACTGCCCGTTCATCTGCCCGCAAGACCCTCTGGGTTCTGCCGACAAATTTCTGTCTCACCTCACTTGGCGACGTCTGCACAGTGGCCCGCCACTCCAGCGATCCTTTTATTCGAGCCCTTGCTAAAATTTGTAAACAGGCTAAAAGGAGACAGGGTAGAATATGCCATCTATACATTCAAGTAATGAAACTGTTTCACAAGCCTCTATTTTGCCCTCATGTTCAAAAACGCCAGAAGAATCTGTTTTTTCAAACATGATGTTGAAATCTTGGCAAACTATTACACCGGCGAGGGACATTTTCTAAATTAAAGAATGTGCTTCATCTTGCAAAACCTGTTCTCGGTGAACCAGTCTTAAATCCTAGTCGTCACCACTTGCTTTTCCAAGGATCCACTGACAACCCTTTTAACCAACTGTTCCCGTGGTTGTTTGTCAGCCCCCCTCTTAGCTGACCTCTCAGCAGGAGGTGACGCAGAGGATCCCTGCTTCCTTAAAGCCTTGTCTTTCTTCACGGGACCCCAGGACACCGCCCGCCCCGGCTGTCCTCCCGCCTTGCTGGCTGCTCCTTTTTCGTCTCCCTGTGCTTCCTCCTCCTCTTCTCAGCACCTCCACATGGGGAGCCAGCTGAGGCCTTGGGCTTCCTCTGTTCTCTCGTTATTTCAGTCCCTTGATAGTTTCAGCATTCTCTCGGGCCTGCCTCTTTAACCGTGGCCTCCCACCTGATCTCCAGACTCGTGAATCCAACTAGCTGCCACGTGTCTCTTCTTGGAGGCCAAATAAGCATCTGAAAGGCTCCAGGGACAAGCTCCTCACCTCCACCCATCCCCTAAGCCAGGGACTCCTGCAGTTGTCCCCTTCCAGTTAATGCCACGCCATCGCTCCAGCCGATCAGGCCGGAATCCTGGGAATTATCTTTGACTCCTCTCTTTTTCTCTCACCCTCATGCAGTCCGTTAGCAAAATCCGGCTGTTTCTGTCAGAATCGGACTATTTCTCAGGCCCTGTCTCGTCATCTGCTTTGGCTACCAGCCCGATCCAAGCCATCATCACCGCACAGTTTATTACAAGAACCTCCTAGCAGGCCCCCCAGCTTCTGCCACAGCCTCCCTTCAATCCATTCCTCCACAGAGTGAACTTCTGAAATGTGAATCAGAGCATGTCGCTCCTCTGGCCGATGGCTGCCATCTCTCTAGGAAACACTTCCAGTCCTTATAAGGGCCTGCAAAGCCCTGCCCAGTCCGGCCTGCTGCCCTGTCCTCCTCTCCCCAAGTCCCTCCACTGCAGCCACACTGGGCTCCGTGCCGTGTCAGGAACACATCAGGAGCATTTCTTTCTTGGGCTCTTCGCACTTGTATCCCTTCTCCAGGAGCCACACGTCTTTAGGTTTTACTGAAATATGTTCTTGCATCGAAGACCGTCAGCACTGGGATGCTCTCCCTCCAACATTCTGCGGCTTCTCGCCGTATTCTGTTCTCTCCACACCACCGGTCAGCATGCAGCATACTTAGTCACTTACTTTAGAGATTAGACACCTCCTCTGCTACACCTACTGCCCTGGACAAGGTATGGATTTCTCCTGTTTGTTCACTGCTGTGTTCTCAGGGTCCCGCATGGAGCCTGGCACGTGATGGGTTAGGTGTGGAATGATATTTGTGGAGTAGCTGTATAGTCAGAAATTTTGCCCGGTACTGACAGCATTGAGAAAGTTCACTCCTTTTATTTTCAACATTGCAAGGTATTTGTTCACCTCTGTCTTCTCAACTTTTCTCTGTTTCAGAGACTACCAGAAGCTCATCCATACAGTAGCAGCAGCAGCAGCTAAGAGTTAAAGAGTCTTATTTAAACCCCTCAGCAATCCTATGAAGTGGGTATTATTATTTTACCCATTTAACAGGTGTAAAAGCTAAGACATAGGCCGATTGGGTAATTTTCCCAGCGTCACACAGCAAGTGACCAAGCCAAGACTCAAACTCAGATATTTCATCTCCAGGGCCTGGGTTCCTAACCGCCGCTCTACACCTGCGCTAATCCCTTCTCGAAGGTTTTTTCAGAACGCTGCCATGCCATTCATCTGGGCCCCGGTTGTGTCAACTTGCTTGAGGAGTCGAGTTTCACTCTTGCACACTCCTTCTTTGGGATTGCAATGTTTTCTGCTCTTTTTGGTTTCAGAATCATTCACCTTGGTAAAGGAGTTGACCGCAAAATGGACGGGGCTGTTTTTGGTCATTCACTAACACCCCACCACCCATCCCTAGAGACACACCTGAGTGTCTTCTGTTTGTCTGCTCAAACAGAGCTTTCAGAAGCCTTGTTGATACTTTGCAGGTACCTGCGTTCCTGACGTTACTCTTACAGCTCCATGCCAGTCTCTTATGTTTTTATGTTGCTCTTGGTGCACGGCCACTCCTTCCACCTTTTGTCTATGCTAAAGATGGAGCTCATCTGAGAGTTTCCTGGGTTCACTGGGTTCGCCTACTTATTTACTTCTCCACGTTTATAAAGATGGCCTCTGTAGATCCCTCCCACTCTTCTTCTGTCTCAGGGGCCGGTGAGCTCTGTTCCACCTGAGTCACGTTCCCCATCCACAGTGCGGCGTCATTGCTGGGCAGGGATTTCCCGCACAGACAACATCTCCCAGCCCCACGTAAGACAGGAGCCTTGTGGTTGAGTCCTGACCAATGGAATGTGGGTGGAAGTGATATATATATATATATATATATATATATATATATATATATATACACACATACATATACATACACATACATATCTATATATAGTGTGCAGGGCTAGCCCAAACAAGCCTCCTTCCTGGCTCTCGGCAGCCCCCTTCCCCACCTGTGGGCAGGAAGCCTCCACTCCTGCTGGCCTTCAAAGTTGCCTGTTACCTGAGGCAGGGCCTCTGCCAGCCTGAGTGCCTGAGGGAGCCCTTTCCTGATTAGCTTTTGGGGGAAAAGAAAATATAGGAAATTTCCATCATTACACCACTGAGATGTGAGATTGTATATTACCAGATCTAGGATCATGTTAACGACCACAAATCATACGTATGTTTTTCCATGAGCCTGTCGAAACCTCCCCGCAATCTGAAGAATACATAAAGCCTGCGGTACGGGTTTCTTGCCTCGGCCATCACCCTGCTTCCCAGGGAAATAGGTACATTCTCTCGAGAGCCCCATTGCCACTATGTCCGTCACAAGCAATCTTCTCTGTCACAGTGAGGTCCATGTCATGGTTTCTCTTCTCATGCTTTTTACCTGCTAGGAGAGAACATTGTCAAAAGAAATGAGAGAGGCAGCTCTGTAAACAACAGGTTTGGGTTAGGGACTGACCACATGGATCCTCCTCAGAGAGAGGTGAGTGAGAAAGGATGGAGGCAGGAGGCCAGTGTGTCCTCCTCTGAGGGACCCTGACACCAGCTCCAGGGTGCCCGAGAAGCTTGGCACTCGGCCCTCAGGGCCAGGCTAAGAAGCAGGTGCTCATCCACCCTGCATGAGAGGCAGTGAGAAGCTACTGGCAGACTGGCCACCGAGGGCCTAGATGTGCTGCGGCCATTCTGCCGCGGTGGCAGCCCAGGCATTCCCAGGACCGACGGGTAAATGGGAGCAGGGCCCTGCAGTTGGGAGAATGCCCAACAAGGCTCCTCCTAAGCCAGAGGAGAGAGTTTCTGGAAGGCCCAATCCAGGCACCCTGGTCCCTCCCCAGCCCAAGGGAGCTTTCAGGGGAAGTGGTGTGGCTGCCATGCTGAGTTTGGGGCAGCTATTGGCTATTTGGTTTCAGCCTTTTTCTTTTCTTCTTTTTTTTTTTTTCCTGAATAAGATGGGAATAAGGTAACCAGTGTGCTCTGTTTGAAAGTAATAGTAAATATCAAACATAACTGGTGTTAATTACAATATCAAATACTTACTGAACCACGGTTCAAGAGCTTCACACAAATGAACCCGGATTACCCTCAAGCCCTGTGAGGTGGTGCTATTATAACCCCATCTTACGGGGGGGTGGGCGGGGGTGGGGACTGAAGTCCAGAGAGGTGAGATGTCCTGTCCGTGGGGACACGGGGTTCGTGGCCGTGCGTGCCTCCCGAGTCTGGGTGCTAAGCCACTGCGCTGGGCCTCCGGCGAGCCCCACCAATGACAGTACACTGAAGGGGGCCCTGACGAGGTGACCCTACCACGTCTGCCACACCAGGCACCGATCACACCTCGCTCCCCCTCTTCCTGCATTGTCTCCATGCAGAGGGGACTCAGAAAGGGACTCAACCCTCATGACAAGGGCACCATTCTCGGTTTCGAAAGAGGAGGTGGCTTTGTGGAGTGGTGAAACACCGAACTGGGAACCAGGAGACCCGTGTCTGTCACTTAGCTTTGTGATCTTAGGCAAGTCACTTTAGCCATCTGAGTTCTAATTTCTGCATTTAGAAAAGGAAAGTGTGCCCCTTGCTGGGCCCCTGTGAGGCCTGCCCATGGAAAGGCTTTCAGCGGCACTTAAATGAGCTGGTCGAGTGTGAGTCCAAACCAGGACTCAGTGCTGTGGCGATGGGGCTGGGAAGGGGCAGGGCCCCCGGGCGGGGGTGCCGACGTTGCTTGGAGGGCTGATGTCCACAGAAGTCATGGCACTTGGGCGGCCTCCACTCCAGTCCTCAAGAACAAGCATCATGCCATCCCTGGGCAGCCTGGAACGGCACGGTCACAGAAGATGGCCAGTGGACCCGCTGCCCTGGGCGGCGCCGGCTCTCTCCTGCTCAGCCACCAAGTGTGGAACCTCCTGGAAGCCCACTTCTCAGGCCAGATGGTGATCTGGGGCGTGGCTGCCTCGAGAGTGCAGCCCTGGGCTTGCCGGCAGCCGCGGCTGCGGGCCTGGTCCCGGCCCTGGAGTCTGCTTTCCTCACCGCACTGAGCGCTGCCCAGCACACTCACCCCCCAAACCGATGCTGGCAACTGGGCTTGCTGTAGACATGAGGGCTGGACAGTAGGCTTCAGGCCTGGGCAGGCAGGATGGAAATCCAGCCGGTCTTTGAGCCTCCACATGGGGTTCTCATGGAGTTCGTGTTCACATGTCATTTGGGGTCTGGTCCTATGGGTGATTTTGTCCCCACCACTACCACCGTCTGTCCGATGGGCCGTTACAGCTCTTAGGGGCCCTGCTCTGTTGATACGGTCCATGCTCAGCAGGCCCCTGCTCCCCACTCCCCGAGCCAGAAGGCCCGTTCGTGAGCCTTCTCTGCACACAGCAGGCACTGTGTGCAGCACGGTGCCGGGCTTGGAGGAGGTGGCGGGGGTGCGTGTGACATATGCGCGAGGTGTCAGTCCTGTCAGCCAGTGTGCATTTAATCGAACACCCAGGACGAGATGGAGCGTCGGCTGTGGCTGGCCAGATCTCCTTTTTCTGTGCACGGGTTCGTTTCCGAGTCGGAGGTGGTTCCTGCCACTTCAGCTGGGCTCAGGGTACCAAGTACAAGTTCCAGGTTCAGAATCCAGGACCTTCAGAGCCAGTGGGCTTCTCTGAGGGATGTAGGCTCCTGGCAGGCAAGAGAGGAGATGTATTTTTCTCCCAGGTGCTCCAAGGTGGTGCCAATCCTTTCAGGGGTGTCCAACCTGTGGCCCAAGGGCCACATGTGGCTCAGGATGGCTATGGATGTGCCCCAACACAAAATCGTGTATTTACTTAAAACATTATGAGATTTTTTGTGTGTGATTACATGTCACAGTGTATTGAATGTGTGGTCCAACACAACTCTTCTTCCTCCAGTGTGGCCCAGAGATGCCAAAAGGTTGGACACACCTGCTAGATCCTTCAGTGGCCAAAGGCACTGGTCAGCGTGATGGGCTCAGTGAGTTTCCATCTATGTCCTGGTGAACAACTGTGAAGAGAGGAGGGGAGGACACACCATCCTGGGCAGTTCAGGGGTCAGATATGAGGTGCCAGCTCTTTTTTCCCCCAAGAACTTCTCGAGCCTCTGTAAGACAGAATGTAATTTCCTTTCCTCCTCCCCTGGGGCATCTCACAAATATTGCCTCTGGGCTGAGGGTTCGCTGGGGCTGCAGGAGCCCAGGGAACCACAGCCAGGCTCTGGACAGGCGACGGAGAGGGAGTGAGGAGGAGGAGAAAAGCTCCTATCACCGGTGCTACCCGGACGTGTAGGGAGAGTCAGGGTGGGCCGCCCTGCTCCAACAGCTAGCTGGCAGCAATGACAACGACAGCGGCACACGGACCAGACACGGGAGGACACACTGCATCTCACGGCGTTTGCTGGGCCCTGGGATGGGACAGGCTCTGGGGTAGAGTTCCAAGTGGAACCAGACCTGGACTTGCTGTCGGGGAGGCCGGGTCGAGGGGGAAGGCAGCAGCAGGCAGCCACTGCCAGGCCAGCCTCCCACCCAGCAGGCGGAGGACTTTAAGGCAGGCCTTGTGCTCGTGAGGTAGCAGCTCAGAGGATGTGACCTTAAGTCTGGACCGTTTCCCTCCCCTCAGCGAAGGGGGAGTGCCCGAGGGGCCACACGACCACCCAAGTCAGCACCCCGAGTGTGGCAGCACCACTGGGTGCCGTACGGAGCCCACGTGCTCATTCGTTAAAGACGCCCACTGGGTGCGGGTGGCGAGCCCTGCCCCCTGGTCAGAGATGGGAAACCCCGGACAGACCCATGAACAAGTGGCCTGCCTTGAAATGAACAAGCAAAGCTGTGAAGCGGACGCAGAGCTGGGAGGGCGCAGCACTCTGGGACGAGCGTGTTTGGGACGAGCCAGGAGGGCAAGCCGCGGCCTGTTTGCCACCAGGCACTGGTCGGAGTGATGGGCACAACACCTGTTTTCCCGGAATCCACCTGACGCCATTCGGACCTCATTGTTTCTGCCCATCCTGGTTCCCACCCCGTGAAAGGTCATCACATGATGCTGACGTCAGAAATGACACGTCGTGACACACACGAGTTCCAAGACACTTGTCCCGCTGTCCCTCCCAGCATCCCCACCGCAGCCTCTTCCTTCTGCCCCAGGGACGGGCCTGACTTGAATGGGTGGCAAGTAATGCCCAGCTTTACTCCGCCCTGGGCTGGGCGGCCGCCTGGGGCGACGGGGCGGTTGCTGTCCTCCTGCGGCTGCCTTCTCAGCTACCTGAGTGACTCACGGGAGGCCGCAGGCCAGCCCGGGCTGAGCCTGGGATGCCGCAGGGGAGGAGCCTGCTCCCACAGGGGCAGAACTGATCCGTTTTTCAGACCTCTGCGAGTGGCCTGATGAAGGAGGCAGTGGGGCCCTCAGGAGGAAGTAGGAAAGGCAGGGAGATGCTTGTTTTTGGCCAGAGCTCCATCAGATAGTGGAGAAAGAGTGCGTTCTCCTGGAAAACACAGGGTACACCCTGTCCTTCAGCTGCCACTTTCCCAGACACAGGGGTGCGGCTGGACGAGCCCCGGTGGGCGGAGTGCTGCCTGCAGCACGGGCTGACTGCTCCCCACCCTGTCCACGGCACGCACACCCCCTCTCGGGTGCGACCGGGGGGCTCCCTGGTGCAGCCTTTCCTTCTCTTAGGCAAACTCAGAAGGAGGCACAGTGAAAGCAGGGAATGGGGTCAGGGTGGAGCCGAGAAGGCTGAGAGCGAGGTTTCTCCCCACTCTGAGGGGTCTTCCTCTTCTTCCGTTCTCCTCCCCACCCCCAGTCATTGTGACCTCATTAAGCAAAGACTCCAACTTTCCACCGAAGGGGAGAAGCTGGTCAGAGCCCTATACCACACAGTGGGACCCTGGGGGCAGAGGAGGGGAAGCTAGGAAGGCATGTGAGAGCGCAGTCCTCAGCCTCCAGAAGGTGCATCTCTGAGGCGGGGAGAGACCTGCATTTCATCTCTCAGCTGCTCCCTCTGATTTTAGGATGTGGCTTTGCTGGACCCATGTCAGGCATGGCCACACCACAGCTCAGCTTGGAGCACAAGCCTGGGTTTGGTGGAGCTGTGCCCACTCTGACCACGTTTTTTCTGCCTCCAGCCCTCTCTCTGGCTTTGTGCTTGACGATCCTTGCTTGGTGTGGCCAAGGTCCAGGAGAGAAGCCAAGGCCTAGCTACCCATGGTCTCCTTCCTCCATGACGGCCCCTCACACTGTACCTCATTCCACTGGGAGCCGGCAGGAGCGCCAAGCAGGGACTCTTGGTCTTGATTGGCTGCCCCGCCCATGGACCCGTCACCCTCCCAGAACATCTCAGCACTGACTACAGAAGAAAGCTCTGATCACACACCAGTGCCCTTTCTCCTGACCACCTGATTCGTCCTTCAGGGCCCGGATCAATTCCCACCTCCAGGAGGAAGACACCCCTGCCAACCACGACCAGCTGGGTCTTCTCCCTCTCCCTGCCTGCATTCCGACTTCCTTTGCCGCTCCCTGCTGCCTGCTCCTCCCATGCCCTCGTGAGGCCCTGCCCCAGGAGCTGGGGCGCACGACTCAGGGTACCCCATCCCTCAGAGATGCTTCCAAAGCAGGTGCAAAGATGTATGTGCAGAAACAGCCTTCCCACGTGGTTCCGTGGGAGGGAGTCACAGAAAATATCACGAGGATAGAGGAGGGAAGCACTGCACTGACCTGAGGGGACCTCACAGGGGCATCCAGAAAATGACTTTCTAAATAATAGGATTTGGATGGCAAGGTCAGCCTAAGAAGACTTTCTGGCAGAAGAACAGAGTGGACAAGGACGAGGAGGCAGGAGGAAGTGGAGGGATATGTGGGGAGCCACCAGGGTGGGTGTCCACCAGGCCAGCTCCCTCAGGTTGGCCCAGTCGGCACCTGGGCTTCCCTCCTGCAGGCTGTACTTGCTTCGGCAGCTTTCTGCCCAAGGGCACCTGTGGGCAGGGACTCACGGGGTCAGCAGGGAGAGGCAGAAATGACAATGTGGTCACTGATGGTTAAAACTCAAAGTCAGCCACCCAGGCCCACATTTCCATGCACGGGCAGCCCTGCCAACCCGCACCCCGGTCAACGCCAGGATGCCCGTGAGGGCCTCCACTGCACCGGGCGCTGCTGAGGGGACTGCCTGTCAGCAGGGGAAGGAGCTGGGCACTCAGCAAGCCCTAGTCAGCTGCCCCATGTGCTCCTCCTGCAGACTCGGCATGAGCGCTGCAGCTGGTTCAAGTCCTGCCAGGCACAAGGGGGCTGTGATCGGGTGGTTGCAGCCCAGGCTGAGACTGACATAGGAACAAAGACAGGGATGCTCCTTGGGGGAGCCAGCAGCTGTGCCCAAACGCACTGCTTGCCTTTGTGATCCAGCAGTCCTCTCCTGCAGGACACCTGGACGCACCCTTCTTAGCCTTCCCATTGGAAGTTCTGTGCAGTTCTGGGCTGGGAAGTGCTGGGCTGGGGGCCCAGCTGGGCTGGGTCTTCCTGATGGGTGAAGTTAGCTTGGTGCCTGAAGGGCTGGCCGAGGGAATCGAATCATACAGATGAGGACTTGGCCTGCCTGCTTTAGAGTCACCTGGGAATTCCCAGGAGCCCTGCAGGAGCTTCTGATTCAGTGGTTCCAGGTGAGGCCTCTGAAGGTTTTGGGGATTTTTTGATTCTGTTTTTTTTTTTTAAAGAAACATACAAGACTCCCTAGAAAAACGCTTGGCATTAGAGAGAATTCTATCCACAAATGGCTACAGAACCCTACTGTGCATAGGGCAGCGACACCCTGGCCTTGTCTGTGCCTCAGTCACACTTGGTGGCCTAGAAAAGGTCTCCTGCGGAATGCTTCCCAGAACAGACTCTGTGGCCTTTGCCTTTCTTACAAAGGGAGTCCCTTATTCGTGGGGCAATGCTGCCACCTGGTGGTCTCTACTAGAAACACCTCCCATTCTCCAGATGCCTGGTATAAAGCCAGACATTAAGCCAGGTGTCATTGCTTTACCCCATTTTGTTCTGCTTTTAAGTGCCCTGTTTTGAGAACTACAGTGTCCTCCAATCTTGTGCCTTTTCTGGTGTCTCTCGTTTAATCCCATCTTCTCTGAGCATCCACCAGTCAACAGGCAGATACTGCTAATCCACACCTTGCCCTGAATTGGGTTGTTTGACGCACTTGATGTGAACCAGGTGTGTGCTGGCTGAATTGGGTTGTTTGATGCACTTGATGTGAACCAGGTGTGTGCTGGCTCTGGATGGAGCAAAATAAAGCAGAGGGGAGTGGGAAGTGGGGATGATTCACGTGGATAACTTCTGTCTGAGGTGACGTCTGAGCTGAGTCCTAAAGGAGAAGCCAGGTGAAAAGAGGGAAGGAGATTACAGGCAAAAGGACCAGCAAGATAGGATATTGTGGCTGTTTAAATACAGAAACTGAACTGGTGTTTTTAAAATCCACTTCTTTGCTACCTCCAAAAGAGATGGAATGCAAACATTTCCCCTCAATTTCTGGGCAGATTTAAATACTAAAAGAAAGGAAAACAAGTTTTTCAGTTGCTAAAATTCTGAGTGTTAAGGGCCCCCTGGTCTAGAGACAGAGGCCTGGGTTTTCAGGCAGCAGCTGTGTGACCAGGGAAACAGGAGGCAGACAAGGCCTTTCCCTATTAGGGCTCTTAGGCCAGTGCCAGGAGAGGGCTCTAAGTCGCCAGTCCCACCCTGGTCCCTGCAGTGCCCTGGGGAAGTATCAAGGCCCCAGAGGGTCGTGGCTGCATAGTGTCAAGATGCCCTGCCCTTCCAGCCTCGCAAAAAACCCAGGTCGGAGAATGGCAGAGAGGCACCCCAGAGCCAGCGGACCTGTGCACCCCACACTGAAGAACCCTGATGTCTCCATGGTAACCCATGGGGATAAGTGCCCAAGGACCAGACCCCCGAAGGACTGGAGAACCATGATGTAGCCCCAGTGGGAGAGAAATGCAAATTCACACCACAAGGAGGAAACGAAGGAGCTCCGTGTCCTTGCACGGCAGGGTTTATAGCAGATTCATACTGGTCAGAGGTGCGAAGAAGGTCAAGATGTGACCTCAGAACAGAATGGAGAGGGTGTTCACATTGCAAAGCTGGTTAATGGAGCTGTCTGGCTGGCCGGGGGTGGAGGGGGGGAGGCGATAGTCCAGGACACTCTGTGGCTCTGGAGGTTCCAGGATCCTATCCGAATGCCTCCCCCAGGCGGCCTGTTTTGTGCCCCGGAAGCTTGTGGTCGTCAGACTCCTGAAGGTCAGCTCTGCCCGTGTGCCGGGGCTGAACTCATCAGGGGCCAAACTTGATAATGTTCTGCTTCTGCTCGTAATCCTTCAGCAAAAGAATGATATGCCTTCTACAGACCAAAAACAAAAAACCCCATTCTGCAGTGGCCCCCGCTCCGGGTCCCAGGATGGAGAGCACACTTGCAGAGGCCCAGATTCAGTGCACGCATCTCTACGGCACCCCCTCTCTCCCTCCCTCTGACTCCAGTGCTGAGCAGGCTCCAGCTCCCAGCAGCCTCTCAGCCGATGCATGCTCCTCCTTTAGGCATCTTGTTCGGTCATCTTCTGCCTCCCCACCTGCACCACCATGGCCAAACTGAGGGGTTCTCTTGTGCGCCCCCGCATGCTCCAGGCTTGCCCCGTCATGGCCCTTAGCATTCTCCCAAGCCACTTGCTGTCTTCTCCATCTGCTTCACCAGGTTATGAGTTACTGGAGGGCAGAACCTCTGTGGATCACGGTCACTTCTATGGCCTCAGCACAGCCCTGTGTTGAAAGAGGGCGTTTGGCAGGGTTTCTTAAAGGAAATGACAGTCAGAGACCTGAAGGGCTGGGGTGGGGGCAGAGATGTGATTTTAAGAAAGGAAGAGCATGCCAGCACATACAAAGGCCCTGGGGTTGGAAAGAACTTGGCAAATCCAAGAAGCACGCTGAGGATGCTGTGGCCGGAATGTAGAAGGAGTGAACAGGTGGCCCGGTTTTGGTCTGAGGGCTTCTGAGCATGGCAGGAAGTCACTAAAATGTGTAAAGCTGGATAAAAACATGACCCTATATCTTCAATGCCTTCTCTTCCCCTTTTTGCTCCCACTGAACTCAGAGAACAGTCCCTGAAGCCGGCTCAAGGAGGCTTCTTGGTGTTTCACATCCTCCTTCCACTGGGAGGGGCAGGTGTCTTCCTCATTCCTTCTTGCTGTTTCAGGCCATTTTTCCGTAAAACTTAACTGGCTTTGAAGGTCGAGTCACCAGCCTGCAGCACCCAGCGCCCCTTGCTGGTGCAGTCTCCCAGAAACCCCAGACCACTTCCCGCCACTCCTTTCAGGGACCCCTCACCAGCACCTTCCCACAGTCATCGTTCTTGGGACCACAACCCCACAGAGCTGGTTCTCAGTCCCCTGAGCGCCTCTCCTCCAATGGTCTCGTTCTCCACCCTGTCTCAAATGCTCACTCAGATGGCCGAAGACTAATGCCTGCACCCGCCCCCGTTATCTCAAGTTGGGGCCTCTGCCTCTCTGACCAGCACCTCCCCACTTCCGGGCCCACTGCTCCTGAAATCCCATCGCCAACAACCCTTGTTACCTGACCAAAGGGTCCGCTTGCCTGTGCATGTCAAAGCCCGATAAGACACGAATGGGGAGTTTGCAACAAAGAAAATGTCAACTAAGAAACATTCAAACCTGTAGAGAATTTTTGGTGAGTGTATTTGAGTCAAACTGACAACGGCTGGGAAGCAGTGTCTCAACCGATTGAGAAAAGCCCTGGAGAAGGCAGTTTAGCACCTTATTTTATCCTTTAGAATCAAAGGAGGAGCCATAAGGGGGTTTCGTGAAGTCCTTTGATTGAGGAAGGCAGGAGAAAGCAAAGGGAGGGGCCTCTGGATGGGATGAAAGGTAACACTCAAAATTAACGTGGTAACAGTAAGGAGGAGGGGACCTGTGGTCTGGCCTGTGCCCAAGGAGCTTGGGGGAAAAAGGGAAGTTACCTTGACATTCCAAAGATAATTTCCTTTGGATGCAAAAAGACAATAGGCTGAGTTAAGGTAAAAATGGACCTTTGTTAGAGAAAAATACTGGCCTTGGGCGTGACAACCCTCCATGAACTGCTTTTAGTTCGTAAGTTTTCATTTCAGACCATCCTTTGTGGTTACACCAGGTCTCTGAGTTTTTGTAAGGCTGCCTCACAGGCCTCCCTCTAGCTAGTCAAGTTAACATGTGACCCCTTTTCTTCCATATAAATAAGGGTTTATCTCAGGAAGTGGCCCCCTCGGAGACGCTGGGGAGCTAATGCTGAAGGCCTGGCTCGTGGATGGCTTCCAGGCGATGTGTTACAAAGCGTGAAATCTCAATCCTGGTGACTAGGGAGTTAGGGTCCTGGTCTCTCCTGATTGGCCTGCTCTAGGGAAGGGGGTAACGGATCAGTGCATCTGGTCCTGGTGTCAGCGGTGGCATCACTTAGTCCAGTGTCACTGCTTTTGGGGACCTGGAGCTGAAACACAGCTGAGGACCGGATGTCATCTCTAGTTTGACCTAAACTCTGTTTCTGGGGTCAACAGACCGAGGTTTTGTCCTAAGACTGTTTGAGGCTATCGTCCTGAGGGTGTCATGACTAAGGGGGTGGATGCGCCAGGCAGAAGGAGGCAGGTGAGTCAGGCTGCTGGACGAGGCCAGGCTGAGTCAAAAGGAGAGAAGGGAGATGAGGTTGTACTGGAGAAATGCCGTTTCCACGTGGTTACACCTTTGTCACAGGTGGGCAGAGGTACCCAGGTTCTTCGTGATCACGGACAGAATTGAACCGAACACACGGAGAGTTGATAGCAGAAAGAGAGAGAGCAGTTATTAAGTGATAGTACACTCCACAAAACATTGGGAGCAGGCCAACTCTGAACGGAGACTGACCTCAGGGGCTGGAGGGATTCTATTCTCACAGGGCAGATATTTCCTGGCTAGTTTTGGTGGGGTGTAAGTGCGCATGTACAAGTAGTTATATTACTTTAAAGCTACCGTGCACATGGTCTCCCATGATTTTCCTTGATTGGCCACCGGGGAAGGGGGTCCCACAATGTTAATTTATTATAATGCTATTATAATGAAGCAGGGGTCATGTAGCATCTTCTGCGCAGGTGCATTCATGATTCACCATGATTCAGCGCTTTTTCCAAAACACGGGAATAACCAGTCTTAGAACAGGGTCTCTGTCCTGTATGGATGTCCTTTATCTTAGCCCTGGGGAACCTCCAGAGTTTCCTCCCTCCTGACTATCTCCTGCCTCACCTTCCCTAAGTGGGTCCTGGACTCTCCCACCGTTTAGCTCCTCCCACTCTCCTCTTGTCCTTTTGCCCCGCCTCTCTCCACTTAAAGTCCATGATCTATCACTTCAACAGCTTCTTTTCTTCCTGCACCTTCATCTCCAGTACTCCTCTTTTGCTCCACTGTGTTCGTTTGGCAAAACTCTAACCCTGGCGAGTTCCACTTCTGAGCCCGTGTCTGCACCCACACCGCTGACCCCAGCTGGAGGAAGGCACGCAGCCTTCTGGACTGGTCTGACTTGAGTTCTTGGCCACCAACCTCAAGTGGGCCTGTCTCATTGGCTGGCAGTCGTGGGCCCATTCGCTCTCCCACTCTCCGAGATGAATACCGTCCGTCTCTTGAGAGCCTGCCCACCCACCCATCACAGCCGATGACCTTGCTCCCTTTGCCCAAGAAAAAGCAGCTCCTGAACGAGCACTCCCTCAAGCTCCACCTCTGCATCCGCCTCACCCCTGCATCTGGGGCCCTGCCCTTTCGCTTTCCTGCCGTGCCCGAGGGTGGACTGCCTGCGCAGAGGCCACGTGGCTTGCGCACTGGACCCGGCCTCTCTCACTTTCCCAGGGGCGTCGCCCCAGAAGCTCCCTCCGCTCCGCCCCCCGTGTCAACTGTCAACTTTTCCTTCCCTCCTGGGTCATTTCTTTCAGCGTACAAACATATCATTCTCATTTCTCGGCTCCCTCTTACACTGAGACTCCTCCAATGAGCTGTCTGTGCTCATGGCCTGCCATCCTCCCCCTTTTTAATCTACTCCGACCAGCCTTCAATGTCCATGTGGCTAAGTCACGCGGTCAGTCCTTAGTCCTCATCTGAACTGAGCTCTCGGCAGTGTTTCACAGGACAGTTCATTTCCTTCTCCTCGAACCACTTCTTCCCTTGATCTCCAGAATATCACACCCTTCTGATTTCCTTCACATCCCTTGTTCTCTTCTTTTCAGCTCTTTCGCTGAGCCTTCTCCTCTCCCGCCTTATTATCACTGAATCAGCCCAAGGCCCAGACCTTGGACCTCCTCACCAAGCACACTCTCTTGGTGACTCATGTACCATATTTTTTGGACCATAAGATACACCTAGGTTTTAGAGGAGGAACATAGGGGAAAAAACTTTGAAGCAAAAAATGTGGTAAAATATTTAATAACATAAATAACATGTTTCACCAATGTAAATATAAACAGAACATTCGGACTATAAGACGCCCCCCCGTTTTCCTCCCAAATTTGGGGGGGAAGTGCATCTTATAGTCCGAAAAATATGGTCATCATGTGGCTTTAAATGTCTTCTATACTTTTAAATTTTATATTCTATCTCGACCTTCACCTTGAAATCCAGATGCCTGTATCCACTTGTTTCTCCCATGTTTCCACTAAGAATACAGGCAAGACACCTGCATTTTGACCTCACTTGCTCCTAGATAAAACATGGCACTTTGGCATTTGGTTCAGTAGACTGTGTCTACTTTTGGTCAGGCACTGGGGACCTGGCTAAGAATCATATCCGGTCCCTGCTCTCCAGGCAGCTTACAACCTGTAATGGGTGCCATTTGCATTGGTCATCTCGCAACATTCTGTCAGTGAAATGTCCTTGTAGAATTTATCATTGGAGATAACAGACAGGCACACGCTGGGCTGTGAGCAGGACCTGTCCTTGGGGAGGCCAGCAGCGCCCACCGGGATAGAGTAATGCTGTACTCCTGGAGCCCAGAGCACCCTGGAGAGAGGTCCTCCCCAGCTAGGCTCAGTGCTGCAGCTGGGACAGAGACAGGAGGTGAGTTTGCGTGGAAACCTCTAACCCTCTCCTCACCTCCTGTGAATGACCTCTGTGTTCAGGCAGCCGAGCTAGACGGCTGTGAGGAGAGGCAAGTGTGTTTGCTGGGGGCCTTGGAAGGAAAAGGCGCCTTGTACTCTGACCAGCAACTGTAGGTGGTGAGGCCCAGGAGGACAGGGGAGCCAGAACCCCGGCGGCAACGGGCAAGGGAGCCAGAGTGGGGGCCACAAGCAGGAGGCCCCATCCGTACGCAGAGAGAGGCAGAGCCAGGCCTGCTCCTCCAAAAGCAGGGGGTCAAGGGCCAAGGAATAGGGTGTGGAATTCCTGACAGTAATGAAATTCAGACTCATCCTTCAAGGCCCACCTCAGAAGGTCTCTGCTGGAAACACTTCCCCAAAGCCCGGAACCGTCTGCCGGTGGCTCTGAGTTCTCCAGCGTACCGGTGTGTCCTGAGAACCAAGGAGAAGGCAGAGAGGGCGAGTTAACATGGAAGCCCCATGGCCAGTGGTTGTCGGTTGCTATGGTTTCTGGAAACAAATCATGACAAAAAACCAGCTGCTCAGCTGGACACCAGGAAGCAGGCACCTGTGGGAACCATCATCCCCTTGGGCCGCTAGGCCAGGGAAAGGGTCTTCTGGGGGAGTGACTGCCATGACCACATGCACGGAAGTCATGCAGCCTTGGGGTGGAGGGAACGAGAGAAGGGTTAGAGAATGCCAAACGTGCAGGCTCGGAAGGGACAGGGTTTGGGCCGTTCGGGGTCTAGTGGTACCTTGGAATCAAACCGCAGCCCCACATGTAGTAACCTGAAGCTATGAGCTTGGTAAGGCTCTAGGGCAAGGGTGTCAAACTCGTTTTCACCAGGGGCCACATCAGCCTCACAGTTGCCTTTAAAGGGCCGAATGTAATTTCAACTCCTTCACAGGTAAGGAGTAGTTACATTTATACAGCCCTAACATTGTTTTGGCTCTAGACTAACAATAGGCTCAAACTACTAGAACACCTCTTAACTTGGACATAGGGGACCCAAACTAGCAAGCAGGTTTTGATGTGGGCCCATGACCTCATTTCTCCAGGGGAGATGCAGTCCCCAGGTATGACTTCCAGGCGGGCACACCTCTGGGAAAGAATGAGTGCACTTTTGTTAGGCAGAAAACTAGATTAGCATGTGCTGGGTCTCTCTGGAGCGGCATACCGTGTTTCTGGAACATAGGGCATATGCTGTACTACCCTGAATGGGCTGAAGAGAGGTTCACTAACCCTTCACTGCCTGTCAGACAAAATCAACTTCCATTGTAAGGAGAATTCTCCCAGCCGGTCTTTTCGCACATCAGCTTCCAGGGGCATGCTGAGCAGCTGCGATCGGGGCACGGGGTCCGCTCACTGTAGTCACACGACCCGAGACAGACAGTGGTGCGCAGGTGGAAGGCGGCAGCATGTGGAGTGGAGGGGATAGCGCAAAGCAGTGGCCAACCAGTTGCACAAACTCTGCACAAACCAGGCATCTTCACTCCAGTTCCTCCTAGTAGAGGCTGTCTGTCCAACATGGGGCAGCAGAGTCTGCTGTCGGCAGAAGAACCGGTGCTGGAATACAGGCTGCTCTGGTCCAGACCGTTGCCCCAAATGATGAGCTACTCTCCAGCTTTCCACAAACCTACTTCACACCACAGCAGACAATCTTACATCCCTATTACGAAATTAAAAATTGGAGCAGGGCCTTCTTTGGGTTAGCATTGGAAGCGTCTCTCTGGACTAGTGTTTTCCACAGTTTAGTTTGCCAACATTGATTTGGATATGCCCAGGAAAAATGTGCATTTAGAAGTTTCCTCTTAATGTAAATTCTCCTGATGCGGGCCAGAGTTCACAGTCGTCAGGACCCACATTCTTTACATAACGATGACCAGGGCTGACACTTGCCTGGTACTCGGGGTGCCAGGTTAGTGTTTCACGTAGATCAACTATTTAAATGTCAAAGTAAAATTATGGTGATGATTATCCCCATTTTTTAAGATGAGGAAATCAAGAGACAAGTTATATTTCCCAAACTATCATGGCTAGAAAGTACCATAGTAACGATTTGACACTTGCTTGGCTCCAGAGACTACTCTTGACCGCAGGGCTGACTGCCTCTGTCTGGCCTAGAAGAATAACCTGAAATTCTCGGTGACACGCATCTTAAAAGTGGGTGGCCATAAATTCAAGAGAAGATACAGGCTGAAACACAGCACAGCAGACACCGTGGTGCGACTCAGGGAGGAAGACTGTGAATTACTTACGAGTGACTTTGGGAAGGCTTGGGCTGGCAGCTGTTAATCAGTGCTTCTTAGAAAAACTGCCAATAAGGTGGCCAGGAAGAGGGGATGAGAGAGAAAGGAGTGAGAGAGAGAGGAGAGAAAGAGGGTTCCTCGAAGGCCCAGCCCCGTTCTGTCTCACTGACTGGAGAAACTTAGTGTTTGTGCCGTCCCCAGGAAAACACCCCAGCATGGCACTCAACATGCACACATCGTTTTATATCGCAGTGCGTGCGTTTTGCACGCACACTGAACAGGTGTATGACCCCTGACATGAACACGACAGGTCACCCAGGAGCTCCAGCGAGGTCTTAAAAGTTCTTACCAGGAAAGAAATTTGGGGGAAAGCATCAATTTAGTTGCTAGACTATCAGGCAGATGCCATTGCTAGACTCAGAACTAGACTGTGACCTATAAACTCAATGACCCATGAAAATGTTGCCAAAGATGGAATGACTCTGTTTCATCAAACCAGAAGAGGGAAGCTTTTTAAAGTTGAGAGGGAAGTGTATTTTCAACATCAGTTGCCCTCTCTCAGTTCTACATAAAAACCATGCCGGAGCAATTAAAATTGTTCCATTACAGCTGGATAATATTTTTCTCTCTCCTCCTTATTTTCTCCCCAACTGCTCCCTGAACCCTCGGTCAAATTGGCTCAGAATTTCACTGTCTCAGGAGTATCAGGCACTCAGCAGATGGACTCAGTGAATACATGGCGCTTCTAGAAAACATAAACTTTAATTAAGATGTGACAAAAAAGCAGACCTCTTCTATAAACAAAGATGGAGAGGAAGTGAGAGACCAGGAGGGAAGCAAGGACCCTCTGTGGTAGTTCAGAGGAAGGGAAGGACGAGTGGGGATAGCAGATAAAATGGGGTGCTTGAGATTTCAGGGTGGAGTCAATAAAATTTGGTGACAAGAGAATAACAGCTACCATTTAATGAGCTCTTTTTAGGGATCAGGCCCTACATTTATTATTTCGATTAATCCTTACACCATTCTGTTATGGGAGACCCTTGAAAAATATTCCCACATGGGATGTGTGACAATTTTCCAGGGAAACAGAAAAGATTAATAAGTCATGACTATTGCTTGTTGTTGTTGAGCAAAGGCCCCCAAGGTCTAAGAAACAGGCCACACATCTGCTAGGAGGAGACGGTGCAGCCAACTCCCTGCCTTTGGGTTTAGAGGTCAAATGCAAGGCTTGCTTGCATTTGCCTTTTCCATGGTTTGAGTGGCTTTAAAAACGTATCCACTTACAGTGGAAGCCAAAAAAAAGCCCAGCTCATGGAAACAGGGTAGCATGTTGGTCAGCAGGGGCTGGGGTTGAGAGGCTGGGGAGGTGTTGGTCAGAGAGCAGGAACTTCCAGCTGTCAGATGAAAACGACCTGAGGATCTAATGGAAACTGTGGGGGTTGTCGTGGCTAACACGGTACTGTGTAATTGAAATGCACTCAGGGAATAGAACTTAAATGTTTTAGGGGAAAAAAAGATAAATCTGCGAGATGTTGGACAAAGGGGAGGGGAACCCTGCAATAATGTGTGCATATTGGGCTGGCCAAAAAGTTCCCCTGGCTTTTCCATAAGATGCCTCTAGTAGCGCTTAGTTGTCTTCAACTTCACTCGAACCAACTTTCTTAGATTGTATTGTGACGGCTGTCATATCAGCGCACATTTAAAAAGAAACATCAAAATTGGTGAATTTTTGTGCAGCCACTTTAATATTGAAGATGGAAGAAAATACGCAACCTTTTCGGCTTATTATGCTTTATTATTTCAAGAAAGGTAAACGTGACTGAAACACACAAAAAGATTTGTGCAGTGTATGGAGAAGGCGCTGTGACTGACCGAACGTGTCCGCAGTGGTTTGCGCAGGGTTGCACTGGAGACTCCTCGCTGGACAATGCTGCACAGTGGGGTGGACCAGTTGACATTGACAGCCATCACACTGAGACATGAATTAAGAACAGTCAACACCATACCACATGGGGGAGAGCCGACATACTCACCATGCCTAAATATGGTTTCTCGATTATTCTTTCCTGGTACTTTGTTTTTATTAAAGTTTTTGCCAGCTTGTTCTATCTATTACTCAAAGAGGTGTGTGTAGAAAGTTCCCACTGTGATTACAGACTTGCCTATTCCTCTCTTGTATTGAACATTTCTACTTTACATATTTGGAGACCATCATCTTCTCCACTTAACATGTGGGGGAAAAATAAAGATGGAAAATTAGTTGCAAAGATAACTTCAGCTCCTTTTAATAAATCAAAACATTGCGAACAAATGTGTATTTTTTTGCCCAAATTTTTGAGGGAAAAATAAGAGTGCACATTATATATGGGTACTATAAATTCCATATCTATATAAATGTTTTTAATTATTTTATTTATGCTTATGCATGAAAAATGTAACTCTAGAAAGCAATTACGATATCCATATGAAAAGTAGTACCCTTTATAGTGCAAAAAAACCAGTATCTACATATAAATAAATAAAGAATTGAATTGAAAAATTAGAAGGAAAGATTTTTTTTTCCCCTGAAGGTTTGGGCCAAAAATGTGGGTGTGCATTATACATGACAAAATACGGTAATTCACATTGTAGGACATTTCTCTTGATAGCCTTTGTTATGAGTTACTTTGTGTCCCCCCTAAAAAAAATAATGTTGGCGTCCTAACCTCCACGTCCCTCAGAATGTGATCTTACTTGATGACAGGGTCTTTACAGAATGGATCAAGTAAGGATGAAGTCACTAGAGTGGGCGTTAATCCAATGTGACTGGTGTTATAAAAAGGGGACACTGGGGCACAGATGTCAGACGTGTGTTGGGAGACGATGACCACTGACCAGTCAAGGAGAGAGGCCTGGAACAGGCTCCCGTTCGTGTCCCTCGGGACAACCTGCCCCGCAGACACCTTGGTCTCAGACTTCCCGCCCCCAGAACGTAAGTGTCTGTTGTGTGAGCCGCCCCGTTCGTGCCGTTTGATTGTGGAAGCCCTCGCAAACTAACAGAACATGTATAACTGACGAGACAATTCTGTTATTTAAAAAGAAAAGTGTGTTTTCAGCAGAGGGGGAAAATAAACCTCTTATTTTTCCTTAAAAATGTAATATAAGGAACCAGACGTTGGGAGTAAAGTGGATCTGCTGTTTCACAGAATACCATTTTACATTTTAACGGCAAAGTTAAAACATTTTCTCGGGCATCATGAGAAAGTTTTGTCTAATAAACTTGGTGGGTCAGTCTTTATTGAGCAAGGAAAACAATTCCCATGTTCTCAGAACTGCATTTTACGCTTTCCTAATTAAGGATGAGAAAGACAATTCCCAAGTTTCCTTTGGAGAAGATTGGTGCAATAAGCACAATTAACTCTAAGAGACTTAATAATAAATCACCAGATCTCCTGAGCATAGTAAATACAGCCAGGGAATTATTTTAATATAGACTCAGTGTAATAATCACAAATTCAACTTCAAAGCAGCATGAATTAGAAATATCATGCAGATACATGAAACTTTCTAGAAGCCTAATTTGAAAGAAGCTTAGTTTTCTTAGCATAGATCTTGGGACGTGCTATTTTTGAGGCCATATATTATTGGAAAGAGAAGGGTGTGCTAATGTATAGGCTTAGCTGTTCTAAGATAATGTCAGCAGGATAACAGCGTCCTCCTACGAACTCTTCATAGTACCTTGCTAGAGAGAAAAAAATACGTGGCTGAATAAAGAACAGATTATGCAGATGGCCCAAGAAAGAACTTGAGAACACTGCAGAACTCTGCAATCACATTCACAGGTTTTCTCGTGAGCAATATGCCGATCTCTCTGATTCCCAAAAGGACTCTGATACTGTGAGCAGCCCAGGCTCTTGTCTCACAGGTTCACACTGATGCCTGGAATATGCATTTGATAGATGGTCAACTGATGAATGAAATGAGATGAACAGTGTGATGTAATTCCAACTTAATCAGCTCTCATAAACCCAGAGCATGCTCACTGACAGTGAGAAATACACCAATCAGTGCAAACCCTTGACTGATGCCTCATCTGATCTGATAAATATATAGACAGTTGGCTGCATCAATGAAAGTCTGATTTAAAGTACTTACGTTTAAGGATCTCTAGGTCAAAATGTTGATAAAGGGCCACCTAACTCTCTTCTAGTTTATAGACACTTCACAACAGAAGAAAAGAATCTTGGAAGTCATCTTCTTCAATCATAACTTCATGCATGAAACTCAGACAGAGGGTCACTAACCCTCTTCCTAGATACTCCAAGTGATTTGAGTGATAGAAATCTCACATATTTAATAGGCATTCCATTCCACCACCTGATTGCTTTAGTTATTAGAAATGCTTTCCCTGTGAGTCCCAAGATGGCCTATAGTTAAGTCTACTTATAAATCTTAATTTTAAGAAGTTCATCTTAGGAATGACAGCTCTTCAGATATCTAAAGAGAGCAGTCATGTCTCCACTAAGTCTATTTCTAATTACAAAGTAAACACATTTCTATATTTTAGTAAATGCTAGGGATACTGCTAATTTTCAGTGATGGGGCTGGAGATGAGTAGGGGCCGTGGAGAATGATTTAATTACAGACTAAGTGTAGAGACGAGAACCAAATTTATCTAGTTCTCACCATCCCCAAGGGTAGAATAGCTATTTTCCTGCCCTTCCCCATAGTTTGATTATATAAGCCAACAAATTCCTTTTTTCCACCTAAGTTACTTTCCAGTGGGTTTGTTCTTTCATATCATCTAGTCCTGACTAAATGCATCTCTGGTGCAGGGCCCTGGTAAACCTAGGTAGAGACACCCAGCCAACCCTAAAGGCCACCACGGATCTGTTCTTCCCCTTAACCATAATCCACATTTGGGGATCTTGCCAATTGCTGATCAGTTGCATGTTGCTGGAGACCAAGCTGAGGATTTGCACTTAGATGTATGTCTTAGTCTGTTTGGGCTTCTATAACAGATCACCATTGACTGAGTGGCTTATAAACAACAGAAATGTATTTATCACAGTTCTGAAGGCTGGGAACTCCAAGGTCAAGGTGCTGTCAGATTGGATGTCTGGTGACAGCCCACTTCCTGTTGACAGACAGCCTTTTTTCTCTGTGTCCTCACATAGCACGAGAGAGCTCTCCATGGTCTCTTTAATAAGGGCACGAATCCATTTCATAAACATTCCACTCTTGTGATGTCATCACCTTCCAAAGGCCTCACCTCCAAACACCCTCTCGTTGGGCAGTAGGTTTCAGCATGTGAATTTGTGCGGGGCTGGGGGGTGGGGCATGAACAGCCCGTCTGTGGCAATGTACGAATGAGGAAAACAAGACAGTGCATGATGGCAGGGTGTGTTTTGAAGTGGGAAGCCCTAAGTCAACTTACCCACTTAGGAGAACAGAAGGAGCAGACGATGGAGCAAGAGCTAACAAGATGGCCAGTCAGCAGTGAGGAGGCAGGTTCTGAACCATAAAGAAAAAGGAAGTAGGAGAGATACAGGGAGGCAGATCCTGGTTTCATTTACCCACCCATCGACATGGCACTAAGAAACAGAAGACACAACCACTGGGAAATACGGTTCAGATGGTGACTTGGAATGAAGCTGGATTAACAATTCCTCCTCCTTTGGGAGAGGGAGAAAAGCAGAAGTGGTAGAAGAGAAAAGGCAGGTAGAAATCTGGCAGGTGCTCCTTCTACCCACACGTGACTGTGAAGCACTTGAAATGTGGCTAGTACAACTGAGGAACTAAACTTTTATGCTTATGTAATTATAATTAATTTTATAACTGCAGCAGTGTACAATATATCTCCATGAAACACAGCTTTTCTTTTTTTCCCCAGTAGCATCACATTGTTACAGAGCAGACCCGGGGCGGGGGGGAGAGGAGGGTGGGCACAAATGATACACTATTGCTGAATGGACCCACCCTTGAGCTCCAGGGGTCCCCCCCACCCCCATACTAGGTTCTCCTTGCCTACTGCCAGGGAAAGACATCTCTCAATGCCAGAGATTGGTGAAAAGAAAAGGGATTATTTATTTAAAGAGTTATACAGACTTAAGAGTAGTAACTTAATGTCTTCGTTGAGATCCCAAAATCCTTTAGAATACCCACCAACACACAGTCCTTCCTTCCGCCTCTGTCCAGTCCGGGGTACCGTAACTCAGAGAAAGAAATAAAAGCCCATGGTTCTTCTCTGCCCAAGCCGCATGGTCCCGAAAAGACACTGAATGGCTGCTGCACCTGGGTTTAAATCCCAGTGCCAATCTTCCTGTGCTGCACCATTCCCGACTCCTCCCACAATTGGCCACAGCTGCCAGCATTCCCGTGTTTTTCCAGCTTTACTGGGCTGCCTTAATAAGTCGGGGCAGGTGTGGCCCTGTGGTGTGGAGCCAATCATCTCCAAGCTCTTGCGCAGGCTCTGTAACCGGGGGAGTTGCCTCCCAGTTACATCACAAATTGAAGTCACTCCCATCCCCCTGGCTCAAAGCATGGCCACAGCTATTTAACATATCGATGAAACCAGTTAAAGGTTATAGATATATTAAATGACCGTTCTAGAGGTTATCTGCAAAACTGTTGCTACTCAAAACATGCTTCATGCGTTCCATCCCCCAGCTCAGACTTGTGGGGGCAAGGACATCCTATATATATTTTTTTTCTAATATTTCCTGGACAAGTTCTAGATCCCATTACAAATCCCTATTTGCCCCCCACTTCTTGGCTGCATCCTGTTATAATATTTCACTTAACTGTTATGTAGTCTCAGATACTATTATCGTAGTGTGTTGTGTGTGTCAGGCACGTGTCATTGCTAGTGTTAACACGTCACTGATCTAGTTGGCATCAACTTCTGAGTTAGTCTGAATGATTGTTTTCTAGGCATCAATGTAACATTGACTTCAATATTTTATGCAGGCAGGTATGTTACAGCGGTTTCTATGTAAATTATAATTGGTAATGACATTGAAACGTATGTTATTGTCATTGTAATGCAATTAAATTATTATTCTAGGTTAAAATAAGTATTTTTAAATTTAAAACGAAGACATAACACTGGTGCGGAATCAAATGGAGGGGCAGGAGCTGGCACTATGACCTGGACAGTAGTGGGAAAAGGGGCAGGAAGAAGGTATGCTGCAAATTTCACAATGAATTGCGATTCGCTGAGTAAAATTAAGAACTATTGGTTAAGTGAAAAATATTTTAAGATACTAAAATAGACATTTTCAACAAGTGCATAGTACCTTTGATCGAAAGAGAGTTCATGAAATTAATTGCCTGAAATCAAAACTAACTAACCAACAATGACTGAAACTTTGTCCATTTTGGTTCCTATTAGAGAAACTATAAGAATTGTTATTAGTGATTCGTATTACGAAAAGTTTCAATTACAACATAAATACTCGACTCTCTAGGTCGTATGTGAGTTTTTCTTTTTCTGAGAGCTTGAAATTTAATTGTTCATTGAGAAGCACAAGAGTGCGATGGAATCAAACTCCTGAGCATGTTAATTAAAATTAGATGGGAAAACCCGACAGGTAGTCCACATGGCTATTTAAGGGCCTATTAACATGACCTCATGAGACATTTCGGTAACTGACTCTCATCATAATTCTACAGCTCTGAGTACAAGAAACTTCTCAGACCAAGCTGCGCAGGCCTTGGAAAGAGGGGGTGGCTGAGGGAGAAAGATGAGTGTACGTCCACCTCGCAGTTCCATGGACCAAACTCCGCAGTCACGTGGGACACTGTCTGGGCCAGAGACTGAGGATGTGCACCTGACTCAGATGAGGAACTTCTGGGCATATGACCTGCTTAGCCTTAAAAACAATAAATGTCGATCAATAGTACAGTGGATAAAAAGAAGTGGAATATTTATGACTGAACCCTATAAAGAAAGGACAAAGAGTGAACCCCTGCTGTACGCAACAATATTAATAAATACCGCAAACATAACCTTGATTAAGTGAAGCCATGCACACAGAACACCTACTACATGGTTCCACTCACGTAACTTTTTGGTAACAGGGAAAAGCTCATCTGTGATATTAAATATCAGGACAATAGTTACCTTTGGAGAAGGAGGGGGTTTGGGGGAGGTTACTTGGGTATGTATAATATATTTCCTGGTCTGGGTACATGCACTTCATGAAAATCCAAGCTGTACACTTAAAACAGATGGCTTGATAACATTAAGAAACTATTTTTTTTCCTCTTCCTCACCCAAGGACATGTTCACTGACCTTAGAGAGAGCAGAAGGGAGGGAAAGAGAGAGAGGGAGAGAAACATCGACCAGCTGCCTCCTCTAAGCCCCAATGGGGGACTGAACCCACAGCCTAGGTATGTGCCCTGACTGGGAATTGAACCCGTGAACTTTAAGTTTACAGGATGACATTGACCAGCTGGGCCTCACCAGCCAGGGCAAGGAACATGCTTAAATTGGAGTTTCATCCACAAGAAATGATAAGATACATTGAAGGAATGGAATACTCATAATTTCTGTCACTTTCTGAAATTTGATTTGCACAGAACTTCCACACTCTCTGAGACCAAAGTGATAGACAAGATTTTGGCAAAACTGAGGGAGGCCAGTGCAAGTAGAGAGAGGAGCATGAGAAGAACATAAAGGTGAGCAAATGCAGGTCACGTTCCAGGACTTGTGCGAGGGGAAAATCATGGGAAAGGTGGCTGAGAAGGGAACTGGGGGCCCACAGGGGAAGGTTTTGAACACCGGCAGGGTTTGTTCTCAATGTCATAGGCCATAGAGAGTCCATGAGAATTTTGAACAAGGCAGTGACATTCCCTTCTCCTAGTTCTTTCCAGTGTTAATAGGGTAAGGTGTGGGGAAGGTATCTGAATTTACTCAGAAATGTTTATGTCCTAGGCTCACACACACATGCACGAACATGTATGTGCTTATACTTAATGTACTTACATATAAAATGAATATGTCATCCACAACAATCCAAAGAAATGGGTTATTCTATTTCATAAATGAGGAAATCGATGCCTAGAACAGCTAAGTAACATATCTGAGGGCAACAGAAGGGACAAGGACTGTGGGACAACTTGGCTTCCTTTCTGAGAATGACCCCAGGAAACAGAACACAGAGGCATGCGGCAAATGATTTATTCATGGGGGGTGGGCGGTGGTGAGGAGGGAGAGGAAGCAAAGGAAACCTCAGTAGCGTTCTGCAGAGGCCACCCTCCTGGGCAAGTGGCTGGCCTGGTTTCCATGGTGATGATAGCCACCCCTGCCACAGAAACCTCATTCTCTTCTAGGCCAGAGAACCTGATTTGATGATTTCACTCAAGCTGTGGAATCAGAACCACTCAATCCTGTGTCGGCTCCAGGCACTGCCGCTAGAACAATGCTTTTTACTTTAGCAGGTCATCATTAATGATCGTTCTCTCTTGTCTCAGAAATGTTCTCTTGCTCAGTGATGTGCGGGGTGAAAGAGTGTATTTTGAAATTTTCCATCTCTTTCACAGCTTTTCAGATTTGGCTCATGTGAAAAAGAGTTGAGAAGGTGGAAAATTTCCCTTATCCAGAGTGAGATCTTCATCACCGATCTTCGTCTCCATCTGGGTGAATCCACACTGTGCCATTTTCTCCGTTAACGTCCATGGTAGATTGGATGTCAGAGGTGGCTTGGGTTCCATTCCCACGCCCATCCATTCTCAGTTCCGTGCTTTGGAGAAAGTTAATAAACCTTCTGAAGCCTCAATTTTCTTATTTATATTACGGGATATGATGCTAGTGCTCGCTTCGTAATGGAAAAATGGATGTAAAGTGCTTAACACACAGCCAAAAGCTAAATAAATGATTAGTAATTGCATATCTAGACTGTTTTTTCTGGCTTTTCCATTACTTAATGGAGAATTTAATTTCTTAGTAATTTTTAACACCTATTACTCAAAGGAGTTGGAAACTGTGTTTTCAACTAATTGAATATTATGAGTAACAGGGTTGATACACACAAGTTAACATGAGATCAAGAATATTTAGGGAATGAGATTCACAATTATACTCAAGAGGCAATTTCACTGCAAAGCACTTAAAGCTTAGGATTTGAATTCAGCTGGCTAAATCCAGAGTCTCTACTTTAAGCTCCTGAAGATATGAACATAGATGGGTTCTGTGCACACCCATTTTACAAATACATAAGCTGAGGAATTCCTTTTCATCGACAAGTTTATGACACCTGAAAATACAGACTCTCTGTATATAACCCTAAGAAATTCATTTAAACTCTCAAGCATACTTTTTCTTATCTGTAAAATAGAGACAATCTTAATCCCTCCTTCCCGAAGTTGCTGTGATGGTTAGGTGTGACGGTCACGGAGAAAGAACGGAGCACGTGGTACGCACTCGTTAGTGTCAGTGCAGTGGATCCTCTCGGGACCCCACCTCGATCCGCTGGCAGAGGACCCACCCCCGCTGCTGTTCCTGTTGACTGGCAACAATTCACAGCTGCCCCTACTCCTGACCACTGTCCTCTACCAAACAGAAGTCTCCTTGCCCAGGAGGCAACGCCCCCTGCACGCAGGGCAGATCTCAGCCAATGGCAACAGACTTAGTGGTACAAAAGGTTGCCCCCTCCCCTCAAATTGGGCTTAGTTTTGTGGTACAACTACGGCCTTCCCGGGGAATCAGACGGACACTACTTTTCAGCAGGTACCACACTCTCGGTTAAGCTTTCTACTCCTGTCCTACTCGGCTTCTGTCCCTCTCGCGTCCTGGGAGTGCTTCCTTGATACCTAAGAGAATTGTTCTCATTTCAGTCCTAGATGCTCAGGAACCCAACGTAAGACAACTGGCGTCAGACGTCGGCTTTAGGAAGCCCGTCCTGAGGACGTGATTCCAGAGTGGACTCCCTCGCTGGCTGGATGGCAAAGAGGCCCCCGCAGCTGAAGGTAGGTGGAGAAGGAGCCTCCCTGCTCTGCTCCACGGTGTGATTGCTGAGATGTGATGAGCTGGAGTGGAGTTCAGGTGGAAGAGCAATGTGCTGTTGGGTGCAATGTCTCAGGTAGTTTCTGGAATCGGATGGGTAGCTGAAGAGAGAGAATTACAGACTCGGATTTATTGGTCGTAAATTTGAAGCAAAGCATGAGGGGCAGAAGGCCTTACCTTCCGCAGGTGGCGGCAGGAACGGCTGAAGCTCAGGCGCAGGATTTAATTGCAATCACGCAAAGCTCTGAGAAGGCTGAGTTCTCGGCCTAAGCAAGTCTCTTAAGCCAAAGTTGGGGCTTTATGGGTAAAGAGTGTGACCCTGAGATTTCTGGGAGACATCTCTGCATAGCTGCACTCTGATCCTAAAGAAGTGGCTTGTTTCTAATTGTCAAAGGTAAAGCCTCCTACCCTACTTTGCTTGAGGACTATAAAGAGACCGCAAATAAGACCTTCCAAAACAGTGTGGGGTTCCTTTCAGAATATGCTCCCATTTCCCCTGCTGGCCACCAGACTCATAACTAATATCAAATCACCCATAGCTTAATCAGCCAAGGGGGAGGTGATGTTATATGTTGAAGGAGCCTCGGGAGCTAGAGAAAATTTATTGGCAGAAGCTGGGAGTGTGTCTAAGAAGGCCCCTGAGAGTGTTTGACCAAGGAGGAACAGAATGTAGAGGTGTTAGTGTTACAGAACAGACCTGGGGGGGTTGGCGGTGAACGATATACTATTACCAAATGGACCCACCTTTGTGCTCCGGGGATCCCCCCACCGTACTAGGTTCACCTTGCCTGCCGCCAGGGAAAAGATGTCTCTCAATGCTAGAGATTAATGACTTAATGTCTTCACTGAGATCCCAAAGTCCTTTAGAATACCTACAAACGCACAGTCCATCCTTCCACCTTGCCCAGTCCCGGGTACCGTATCTCAGAAAAAGAAATAGATGTCCATGATTCTTCTCTGCCCAAGCCGCGTGGTCCCAAATAGACGCCACATGGCTGCCGTGCCTGCGCCAGTCTTCCTCTGCAGCACCATTCCCGACTCCTCCCACAACTGGCCACAGCTGCCAGCATTCCCGTGTTTTTCCAGCTTTAGTGGGCTGCCTTAATAAATCGGGGCAGGTGTGGCCCTGTGGCGTGGAGCCAATCATCTCCAAGCTCTTGCACAGGCTCTGTAACCAGGGGGCGGTGCCTCCCAGTTACATCAGGGGTTGAAGTCACTCCCATCCCCCTGGCTCAAAGCAAGGCCACAGCTGTTTAACATACCCATGAAACCAGTTAAAGGTTATAGATATGTTAAATGAACATTCTAGAGGTTATCTGCAAAACTGTTGCTATTCAAAACAACTCTCAGTGGTCCTGCTCCATGCATTCCATCCCCTAGCTCAGACTTGTCGTGGTGAGGACATCCTATATATATATATATATATTTTTTTTTTTCTTCTAATATTTCTTGGGTACTAAGTTCTGGTGCAAATCCCTATTGCAAACTTGTATTTGGGGTCCTCCCTTGGCCTCACCCTGTTACATTAGGGGAAAGCTGGTGGGCAGGGGGCACTCCACCACAGCCATAGTTAATGCCCTAGCGAGGGCACAGGAGATGACTCTCCACTGTGTCTGGGATAGCTCTTAGAAGAGTGGAGAAAGCAATGACCTATGCAGAGTGAAGTAACAATGTAGGAACCGCTGTAGCAATTGGTGGAGGGAAGGAATCAGCTCAGAGAAGTAGTTATACTAGATTGGATCAGCTGTGTAAGACCAGAACGCCCACCAGCTGAACAAATTCTTGGGTGAGACCAGAGGTGATTCCATGTAGCAAGGCAGTAAGGAATTGCCCTGGGGGGAATCATCAGTGGTAGTGTGTTTTATGTACACAGTAGTCCTGTCCTGCCATGGCTTCCTCCTGGCAATGGGATGATAGGATTCTGGGAAAGCAGAGGCCACAGGACAACAATGATCAGAAGCCAAGGTGCCTGTAATTACGATGATGGACAGCAAGATTAGAATGTCAGCCAGAGACTGCGAGACACCTGCTTCAGATTTAAGGACTTGTTGATTGTTAACAGGTGTGCCCTGGCTGGTGTAGCTCAGTGGATTGAGTGCGGGCTGTGAACAAAAGGGTCACTGGTTCAATTCCCAGTCAGGGCACATGCCTGGGTTGCAGGCCAGGTCCCCAGTGGGGGCCACATGAGAGGCAACCACACATTGATGTTTCTCTCCCACTCTTTTTCCCTCGATCCCTTCTATCTAATAAATAAATAAATAAAATCTTTAAATTAAAAAAAACCAAACAGGTGTGAGGTAATACTATGTTATAATTTGCATTTCTCTGATGATTAGTGATGTTGAGCACCTTTTCATAGACCTATTGGCCATTTGTATTATGTTGTTTGGAAAAATGTCTACTCAGATCCGCTGCCCATTTTTTAATTGGATTTGAGTTATGTGAGTTTTTAATACTTTGGATATTAACCTCTTACCAGCGATATGGTGTGTGAATATGTTCTCCCATTCTGTAGGTTACCTTTTCACTTTGTTGATGGTCTCCTTTGCTGTGCAGGAGCTTTTTAGTTTGTAGTCCCACTTGTTATTTTTGCTTTTGTTGACTTTGCTTTAGTGTCAAATCCAAAAAAATGATTGCTGAGACCCATGTTAAGGAGCCTACCACTTCTGTTTTCTTCCAGGAGTTCTATGGCTTCAGGTCTCACTGTAATCCATTTTGAGTTTATTTTTGTGCATGGGGTAAGACAGTGGTCCAGTTTTATTCTTTTGCATGAAGTTGTCCACTTTTCCCAACACTATCGAAGAGACTGTCCTTTCTGCTTTGTATATTCTTGGCTCCTTTGTTGTAAATTAACCAATCATGTATGTGTGGGTTTATTTCTGGGTTCTTCTATTCCTGTGATCTGTGTGTCTATTTTTATGCCAATACCATACTGTTTGGTTACTTTGGCTTTCTGATATAGTCTGAAATCAGGAAGTATGATGCTTCTGCTTCATTTTTTATTCTGAAGACTGCTTTGGCTCTTTGGGGTCTTTTGGAGTTTCATATAAATTTTAAGGAGTGTTCTATTTCTGTGAAAGATGGCATTGGAATTTTGACACAAAATATATTTACATATAAGATTTCGTGACAAATGACGCATCAGTGAGAAAGGACAGCACTCTGCATGGTGACAGAGCTGGGCTGGGCTAACAATTTGTGGGAAACATCCGTTGTATGAACTTGTGGAGGGCAGGGGCTTCTACCCATCTTGACTCCACAGGGCCTGGATCAGAGGCATTCATTAAATAAATACTGAATTTATTTTACTATGGACTTATCAAAATTAATCATAGTGAAACAATAAGAAATTAAATGGTTATCAATTTCACCACTTAGAAATACGCACTTATAAAGCCATAAATTACTCTGTCAGTATGGAACTGACACAGGGTTGATAGAAGTTGTACAAAGGAGTAAGAAAGTCACCAAGTACTAAATGGATAAAGAAGCAGAGTTATGGATGGATCATTAAAATGAAATCATTGTAAAAACATGAAAACACATTAAAGACCGTTCTTCCCTCTAAGTTAACAAAAAATTTTCAGTCGAAATATACAATGCTGGCAAATGTGTGGGTAAAAAAGTAAGTAAGCGCATGGATGCTCAGATGTATTATGGATTAGCATAATTGTGGAAGCTGATTTTTTAAAAATCTACCAAGAATCATAAAAATGTGAATTAGGTTTGCTCCTATCTTTGCAGCTGTGGAAATAATCCTAAGGGAATATACATCCTAGGGAAACAATTCAACATTTAAATTAGAATTTAGGCATTAATAATGCCTACATTTTAGGCAGTCTTATTTATAACAACAAAAGACCGGAAGCAACATTGAAGTTTAATCTAGTGGCAAGGTTAAGCAAAATCTGGTATATCTGTTCCATGGAATATCTGCAATCAATCAATTGTGTTTCAGGAGAAAGGTGGGGAAAGGAAATTGAGGTTTTATTGTGTAAAGTGCACACTTGCACTGAATTCCCCTGTTTCAGGTCCTGGTGTTTCCGTGGCTGGACTCCCTCTTATTCAATTTCACGGAAAATCCATTCCTGACCTTTGGCAGGGTTGGCCATCTGTCTGCGTAGTTTTGGAAAGGGGACGTGGGAGGATCTCACTGTCCTTACACAATGGGTGGGCCAAAAAGTCCCTTTAGTTTTTTCCCTACAATGGCTCTAGTAGCGCTTCGTTGTCTTCAACTTCATGACAATTTTGTTAGATTGCTCTGTGACAGCTGTCATATCACATGCATTTAAAAGACCATCAAAATGGGTGAATTTTCCTGCAGCCATGTTAATACTGAAGGTGAAAGAAGATATGCAACATTTTCAGCCTATTATGCTTTATTATTTCAAGAAAGGTAAAAATGCAACTGAAATACGAAAAAAAAGATTTGTGCAGTGTATGGAGAAGGGGCTGTGACTCATCAAACATGTCACAAGTGGTTTGAAAAGCTTCTTGGTGCTGTTGACATTTTGTACAAATAATTCTTTGCTGTAGGTCTGTCTTATGTATGGGAAGGTGTTTCGCAGCACCCCTGGCCTCTACCCACTAGAAGCCAATAGCAGGAGATAGCTGCCACACTCAAATATCCAAATCAATAAAGATATTGGTAAAAATAAAAAATGTGTCTTTTGTTTCATGGAAAAAACTAAACGGACTTTTTGGCCCACCCAAGAGGTGCCAACCAAGTCCCTGTTTCCAGTCCTACGCCTCTTCAGTGGTGCCAGGGTGTCCGAATGCTAAGCGTTTCCAGGAAACCGTTCAGCAAGTCACCCTGTTCTACTCCACTTTGCAGCATCTGTCACTGCTTCTCCCTCGGGTATTTAAACTCAGTAGAAAGGAGATCTTCCCAAACTGCCACATCTTCTTACCTGAGCTTTCCTTCTGTGTTCTCTTGTTCCTTGTGGATGTACCGTACATGTTTTCGTTCCTTTACTGTGACGGAAGAGGTTCTTTTAAGGAATAGATGATGAAACATCTTATGTATCGAATGCCTAGAGATACATTGCTTTTGTAGTGGAAAACTCTGGGGAAAAATGACATGGGAGCGCCAACGCCACTCACCGCGGCTGAGAGATACCTGCGGAAGGACAGCCAGAAAGTGGCCAACGGGGCTGATGTGTTCGACCTTCTGTCCGCGCTCGCCCCCCAATAACAGCACAGGGTCCACAGAGTTATGTGGGTGGTCGTGCCGTTCTGAGGATGTCAAAGTTTAGTTATTCAGTTTCACAAATATTTAATTCATGAAAAAAGTGTCACATCACTGAAACCTTTTTCCAGAATTGTTTTCTGCAAATTGACACAAATGGTGCAAGCAGAAACTAATATTTCAGCTTTTTATTGCTTTGATCTTTGATTATTTCTCCAAGCAAAACTGTAAACATAGAAAGTGGATTTTTTTTTTTTTTTTTTTTTGGAGAATGGGCTACATGTGAAAGCTTATTATTTTTTTTAAGATTTTATTTATTTATTTTTAGAGGGGAAGGAAGGGAGATGTGTGGCTGCCTCTCCCATGCCCCCCACTGGAGACCTGGCCCGCAACCCAGGCATGTGCCCTGATTGGGAATCAAACCAGTGACCCTTTGGTTTTTAGGTCAGCACTCAATCTGCTGAACCACATCAGTCAAGGTGAAAGTTTATCATTTGAATTGACTACATTGCTACATAATCTCAGACATATTTTCTAAATGTTTCTCATGTTTTTATTGTACCTACCTCTATTAAGTGCAATAAAGCTGGCATTTCCACGGGCTCCTCTGGGTCTCACTCATGGCCTTCACTGAGGTGGCTCAGCTGAGAAATCCTCTTGCGTCCATGGGCACTCGGATGCCTATTCCTCATTCCACTCAACAACATTCTTATCCAGCAGTTGTGTTTGTGGTGTTTTAAATGGGGGAGCAAGGGAGAGGTACTTATCCTAGCAACACAAACAGCTTCCAACTGAACCCAACTCACTCTATTTCTTAAAAACTTGTTTAGTTTTCCCCTCTGGGATTTCTCACTGGCGACCTCACCCATGGGTGTCAGCCTGCTTCGGCCAGCTTGTTGAGGTTCCCCTTTCCTTCACCTTCCATCTCTCTTCACTCCCTCTCTCCTATGTTATCCTTGGAAATGCTAAACTTTTCTCATTCTAGTATGTCCCTACTCCCCTCTGCTGGTCTAAGCCTTCCTTTGCATGTCCAAGTTCATCAGGGTGCTCTGCTGATTGGAAGGGCCCTCCAGGTGCTAAGATCCAGCTGCCTGGGTTTGGTTCTATACAGGCCTGTGTGCAGCCAGAAGCAAGGCCGTGTTTGGAGACAGGGAGCTGGGTCCAGGAGAGCAGCCGGAGGAAAGGGCCTGGGAAGGGGGTGAAAATGTCAGGTTGCCTCTGCAGGGAAAGGAATGCCAGGCACGACAAAGGACCCCGCTGAAGCAGAGATGGTTGGATTTTTCTTTAGCAATCAGCTATGCAAGCGGAAAAAGGCGACAAGATGGCTGGAGCCCCTTGGGGTGAGGGGTTTGCACAGTGATGGCGGGATAAAGACAGAGACACCGAGTTCTGGGAAGTGCTAATGAGACAGTCGCTGGTGAGGCCAGCTTGTAGGCCTTCGGTGGGGGCTGGGCAGAAGGGGGGCACCAGGGAAAGAGAAGGGAGAGGAGAAAAGGCGGTTCCACAACATGGAAAAATGGGAATCGTGACAGGAAAGGCAAGAGGAGAAGGTGGTGGTGAGGAAGGGGGTCGAAGTTATGTAAGCCTCAGCGGCTGGCTGGCCCTGCCGGTGCCCTGGGACCTGACTGCGCATGTGCATGCTTCACCTCTGAGCGAAGGCTGGGTCCTGGCTCCCCATTGGTCCCCAGACGGCACTAGACTGTCAAAGCTGCAGTGACATAAAACGGCCCACTCCGCTCACAGAAGTGACCTGAGAGAGGCTAATTAGGAAATCTGGGGTCCCTCCTTGGGTGCCACACGCGTCTCCCAGCGGCCACACGCACAGGGGCACAAGAGGTGCTTTTCCCTCTCCCCCACTTCTCTCCCTAACACCCCACTCTTCCCAGGGAACAGTGTTCTGTCCTGCCCGCTACTACGCCGATGAGGGGTGGGGCAGTGGGCATTTCCATTTCAAGTCTGCTTGCAATTGAGTACATCTCTACTCCTGGAATTCTCTCCAAGTCACCTTGGCTGGACTTTATCATTTGTGGTCCTATCGCTAGTAAGTTGTCTTCTTCACTTCCTCCCCACCCTCCCTCAGGCTCTCCACATCTTTGTGGTTTTTGTTTGTTTGCTTGTTCTTTGCATTTCCACTTACTGCTCTCCCAATCAAATGCCATCCGGTAACACTATATTAGAAGAGCAGAGAGGGCCTGTCTGCTTGGGTGTTTGTTCAAGGTGAGCTGTTGTTAGGAGGTTCTACCTGCCATTGGTGAACCTGTTGTCATCCGTGCATCCTCAGGCACATCTCTCCTGCCAGCTTTAATCTCTGCAGTCTCTGCGCCTAAGCCACTGATAGCTCGATTCTGCGTACCGGCCTGCCTATGGCACAGTTAGAGGCCACTTTAAAGTTATAACCACCCTTCTCAGTCACAGGACCACATGGAGGCTTGGTGGGTGGTGCCATTAGCTGCACAGCCGGAGGCAGGTTTCTGGCCGCCTTGCCCAGAAGAGCGAATCCCAAATCAGAGAGACTCTTTGATGAAACATATCGGAGAGGCCTTAAAGCGGCTCTGCCATCCAACACGTCTTCATGTTCTCGGTTACATTTCAGTTCCCCCAAATGCTATCCGACGTGGCCTTCACGGGCAGACGCTCCTGGCACACTTGCGTTACCCTCTCCTCGATCACCCTTACCTTGTCCCACAGTGGCCACATTCAGTCACAGCTCTCCCCAGAGCCAGGCGACGACTTTCTCAGTTCAGCATTGAGGAAATAAGTTGGGAAAACAGTGGTCGTTTCCTATGAGTATTTCACCATGAATCCACATATTTCTGCTGAGCTCACAAATGAATAACAGACATCTTAGGGCACGTCCTTTATTTCTCAGCCAATGGAGTATAAAAACAACCCTCGACTCGCAGGTCTCCTCCTGCTTACCCTTTAAAGTGACCTCACCAGCAACTTGGGCAACCTGCTTTCCCATCACACAGCCCCAAACGGTCCATGACTGTGAGCGCCTTGCAGGCAGGACACATATTTAGCAAAAAGCAGCAGGAATGGGCTGAATCCGTGCTAGTGGGAGCCTACAAGGCCACCTACTTTAGGGTTTGCACGACTGGGTCGTTTGAAACATCAGGGCCCAAAGAGGGAAAGGTATGGGGCGGCTTTCATAGCCAAATGAATTTGGAAAGTAATGTGACGAAGTTGTTTCTTTATTACAGGACATACTGGGTTTTTAAGTGCTTCTGAACCTTGTGAATGATCAAAAGGAGTGATAGAAGTACGATTCTGTATTCCTTCCATAGTACTGTGTATTAGTTTGGGAAAGGCTGATCCAGCCCCATGCTCTCATTTTTAGGTGAAAATGAGGCTGAAAGAAATGTTTGACTTAATAGTAGCACATCTGGGGTTAGAATCCAGACCTCTCCTTACCCTGCATTTTCCACAGGGGGTCACCACCCAGCCTCCTGCATCCAGGCAAGAGGGAAAGGGCCAAACGACCGAGCCAATAGCGTGAATCTGACGTCAACTGCTTGTTTTCAGCTTCACATTTCAGAGATCAGCGCCACATGACTGTCAAAAATCACCCCAAACCTCCCCAGGCTCTCCACAGAGGAATGTGTTTTCCCGCATGAACTATGCAGCTCCCACATTTCTGCTCCGTGTGCAGACATATCCTGCCCTGCTTTATATTTTGTTCATGTTAGTCCAACATCACTTTACCCCCAGAAAAGGCGGGGGGCAACACTCCTTACAGAAAGAACCTTTATGGACAAATGCAAGGCCCTTTGCTGAAACGAGATGAAAAATAAAATGCCAAGAAGAGCAAAACGTGCAGGGAACACTAGACAGAGAGATGTGCATGCGACGGAGTGGGGGTGACTTCTGACTCATTTCCCTAAATTTAGCAATGCAGTTTAAAAAAACAAGTGTTTAAGATCTGCTTCCCAGAAGTTCTGTTATTTCTTTGCATGTGTCTTATGTAAGTCCGTGCCACGGGCCGTCAGAATAATTAGATGCAAAGGGCACAGCCCAGTTTCGAAAGAACCAAGCGAAATCCATCAGAGAGTCTGGCAGGAGAAGAAACTGGGCCCAGCCCCACCTGTGCCATTCCCTTCCATCTTGCGGCGAGTGGTCCCACTTATTGGAAATGACGCCTGTCAAGTGCGTCCCACCCAGCTGGTGTGGGTGCTGCTGGGATGGGTTCATCCCTCCCTCCTGAAGACAGCTGTCACTGCTGTCATTAATCCTTTCCACAAGGCATATCTCATTCCTAAAGGAGCTGCTCTGCCACCCACCCTCGTTCCCCAGGCAGGTCACTGTCCCCTCCCATATTCCGTTCTCTGCCTCACCTGTGATTGGTTGCAGAAAGAGACAGGCCGCCAGCATTGTTTGGAATCCTTTTTTTTTTTTTTTTTTTTTTTTTAAGATTCCTCTTCCAGCTTTCAACTAGTAACAGCTTAATGGTTTCTTCTTGGCAGGTGGTACAGAAGGGTGAGGATCCTGATGGTCCAGGCAGGATTGTGTTGTGTGCTACACAGGTGACATCATGAAAGGAGGTGACATTTAAGTTGGAACAAATGGACTGGTGTTTTCCTGCCTCTGTGAATGCCACGTGCGGTGACCCCAGCCTGGAGCTCACCAGTGGGGAGAGTGACCTCGCCCCTCCAGGAGCCCCTCAGGTGCGCTCTCCCTGCTGCACACTCCAGCAGGCCACACCTCCACCTGCACCCCTCTTTTCCCTCTCTCCCCATAACGAACCCTCTTTCCCCATCTGCAGTCTTTCTTAACTCTCTTTTGCTTCCCCGCGGAGCTTCTAGACAGAGTCATGGATCCCTGCTAGCTGGCGCTCTGCAAAGAAGCCAATAAATTTACAACAATCTATTAGTAGCTGATAATGACTTCATATATTAGTTGCTTAGGATACTTTACATTTTAATAGGAGGGAGCTAATTAATTCATAAAGTTATTGAAATCTCTACCATGTGCCAGGCCTTGTTCTGGGGATGAATTCAGACACCGTTCCTGCTTATGGTGTAGGGGAGACACAGACAAAAGGAAGTAAACAAACCAGTGAGACCGTTTGTGATAGGGGTAAGTTCTATGGAGAAAATAGAGCACGCAGCAGGGCAGAGCGATCTGATGAGCTGGAGGGAGCAGGGAAGGAAAGCTTCTCTGGGCAAATGACACTGGAGCCTCCACCTGGAAGACCTGGGGAGGGTGTTCCAGGCGGGAGGAGGAGGAAGTGTGGAGTCGCTGTGGCAGGAGCAACTTGGATGGGGACAGAAAATAGACAGTGTCACTGAGGTGTGGTGAGTGAGGAGGACATAAGTCTGGAGAGGTAACTGGGGTCAGGTCCTGGATCACCTTGTCAGCCATGGCAAGAAGTTTGGACTTTTTGTAATTACAGTGGGATGCCTTTGGAGGGTTTTAAGAAGGGAGTCAGCATGATCTCATCGAAACCTTAAAAGACCAGGCCCCACTTAATGGAATGACTGTCCTAGGAGAGGAAGTTGAAGGCAGTGCGTGAAGATTCAGGAAGTGTGGATGACAGCTGTGACTCTGCCCCGAACAGCTGACCGAGCCACTTCACCTTGTTATGTTGCACACACAGGAAATGATGAACTTGGACCAGTGAGTGCTCCCAGCCCTTTTCACATCATGGCATACGTGAAAAAGATCATCATGCAGCAGACCTGGAAATGACCGAGGACGCTCGGGCTGCCCCCAGGGCTGAGGCACACGCACAGCTTGAGGGAGGGAATTTGTAGACCAGAGGGTCTTGCTGGCCCCCTCAGTTCTATTATTTTAAGATTTCTTGACATTTGCTCATGAATGATGCCTCTCAATTCATGCCACACAGGCAATCGTCTGTCTAACTAAAGGAAGGGCAGTACCGATCTAGGCGACAGTGATTAGTGTGGCCTGTTATTTCACATTTTCCAAGGACCGAGCCTCATCTTCTCGTGCTTTCTGCTGCCCACCACACACATTACCCAGACACACTGGGTCTCGGGTCTTCCTCCTCTGCCACTTGGGTAGTCAGTCTCTCCCTGCAGCGGCCTACCCAGCTCAGAACTGCTGGTGCTTCAGAGTCTTCTGGCTTTCTAGTTGGCAAATTTGGATTTCAAGCCAAATGACAAGACCGTCTACCACAATGGCTTATTGAGGTGGAGATGTTTATCATTCCCTTTCTTCCTTTTAACACTACAGAAGTTTCTTATAGAATAGGAAAGCAATAGCCATAGTCTGATGTCATAGACAAGACATGGAGACTGCAGGTATCTGCACCAGAGGGTTGAACATCGCTCCACTACAGGAAAAGGCCAGTGTATCAAGGCGGTGAAATAATGTGACCCACTCCTAGGACATGCTGTTTGACTCATTCATTCATCAGGGCAGATGCATTTAAACATACTCGTTGTTGTTCTCCTGTGTTCTCCGAGACCTGGACTAGTACCTACACATTGATTGAAGTCCACCTCTAGACTTAAAGTAGCCTCTCATACCTTCTCCTTTTCTCTCTCCTGTGTCCCACTTTACTCTGTGTTCCATCATGACCCCAGTCCTGGACCTCCCTTATTGCAACAGCCCGCCCCCCTGCTCCCAACCTCACTTACTTCCCTTCTTACTCTATACCACGTGTTTGCCAGGATTGCTTGTGACCCTGGCCATTTTCTTTATCAGTTCTCAGACATAGTTACTCCCTGAACCCTCCAGCATCACCAGAGTTACAAAACCCAGACAACCAGGGGTGAGTGTGAAAGGGCCAACCCTGTGGCCTTGTCGTCTGGGCCCCACATCATCCCAGGCTCCTCCACGCGAACCCACACCTTCACAGATGGGGTCGTGTGTGTGCTGCTCCATGGAGGTGGTTTGCATGGGCAATGAATGTACTGAGGAAATAAACATAGGAACTCATCACGCTCTTATACAACTTTGTTCAGCTAACAAGCCAGTCTTTTTGCCCGTATTTCCTCCTTCCTTCTATGTATTGTAATCATCCTTTTATATGCCTGACTTCAATTAACAGTTAAACATTCCTTTCTCTGTCCTATCATGGAACACATGCTACCATCCTTTGTTTATACACCTTCCTTTCCTTCCTTCTGTCCTTCCTTCCTTCCTTCCCTCCTTGATCATGGGCTTCTTTCAACACTAAAAATATTTTACTCTTCTTACTTGCATAGCTGCTGAAGAGAAGTCCAATATAATTCTTAAACTTTTTTTCTATAGGTAAGACATTCCCCTCATCCTGACCCCAGCTCCTTTCAAGACCTTGTCTTTGGTTTTCTGCAGTTTGAGTATAATATCCCTAGGTATTGATTTCTTGGTATTTATCCTGCTCGGTGTTCCCTGAGCTGCCTGGCCCTCTGGTTTGGTGCTTGTCATTAATTTTGGAAAATTCTCAGTCATTATTGCTTTAACTATTTCTTCTGTCCCTTTCTCTCTTCTCCTTCTGGTATTTCTGTTAAGTGTCTGCTACACCTTTTATAATTGTCCCACAGTTCTTAGAAATCCTGTCTCTCCCCTCCCCGCCCCCTTTTCATTCTTTTTTTTTTTTCCTGGTTTCAGTTTGGGGAGTTTCTACAGACATATCCTTAGACTCACTTGTTCTTTCCTTGGCCATGTCCAATACTGATGAGACCATCCAAGACACTGTTCATTTGTTTTATGGCGAGCTCTTCATTTTGAGTATTTCCTAGAGTTTCCACCTCTCTGAATGCAGTGCCCATCTGCTCTCACACGTTGTCTACTTTTTCCATAGAGCCCTTAACACATTAACCATACTTACTTTCAATGCCCAGCCTGATAGTTCCAGCGTCTCTGCCATGTTTGCTTTGTCTCTTTATGCCAGAAGCATGAAGATGACTTTCCTTCCATCTTCACCCTCAAAAAAAACTGGTGGGGCTACTAGAGGTAAAACTCATAACAGTGTGGTGGAAACTCAATAAACTGGGCCTCCAGGAGTTTTAGCTCTCAAGCTAGTCCATATTCAGTCTCTACCAGTTAGTCAATTCTCTTAAATGACCCCCTAGTGGGCTCTGACAGCAGCTTCTGTTCCAGGCAAGTTGTGATTCTTTGTACTCATCCGGCTCTCCAGCTTTCAGGGTGGCAGTTTGTCCTGTGACCTCTATTCTCTGACTGGTTTAAGAAAAGTGATTGATTTTCAGGGGTATTTTTTTTCTTACTTTGAGGATTGAAGTGACTTCTAAGCTCTTCATGTGATGGACTGGCAACGGTAGGCTTCTTACTCATCTTTGAAGCCCTTTATAATGGTATGGCACCTAGATGAGGGCAAATATTCAACAGACATTTGCTAAGTCCAAGTCTGAAGGAACAAATGAGAGAAGCACTGTAAGAAACCCTTCCCCTAAAGATAAAAGGCTTATTTCCAGGTGCACAGTGAGAGGAGAGTTACTCCTTAATCTTGAATTGACAGAATGTTGATTTTTTAAAAAATTTTAAATTTTTGGTAAGAATTAAGTGCTTGCCCAAACCGACTGACCCATGATCAAACCCCAGCCTTGCAACTCACTCCCTACTCACTCTGTCTTCACTAGGCACCAGGTTTTGGTGTCCTGCCCCAGAGACTCTCCAGAGAGGTTTCCTATACCCCGACCTGAATAAAAGACCTTGTACCCTACAGTCATCCACCACAAGCTGTCTGAATTTCCTTTCTCTCAATCTTAATATTTATTCCTATCTCTCTTTAATGAGGTAACATTTATTGAGCAGGCTAATACCACTAGGCACTATGCTAAGTGCTTTTGGAATACTATCTCATTGGCTCCTCATAAACTATGAGGTGGGTGCAATTTCTACTTTGAAAAGATATGGAATTCTGGGTTAAAGATGACAAATTGTCTAACTCGTATAGCTAGCAGGTGGCAGAGTTAGGAGATTTTAAATCTCCTCTCTTCTTTTTCCAATCTCAGGGCACCTATCCATCCAGCTTATAAGCAAATACCAAGCACCTACATGTTGCAGGCAGAGGACTAGGTGCATTGTGGAATACAAAGATAAATCACACGTTCTTGCCCTCAGAGTGACAATCCCCTACTTGGAGCAGTGGGTAGAGGAGGAAGAGAAATGGCAGAAAGAAGAATAGAAATGGCAGAAAGAGAGAGCAACTGCTTTACCCATAGACATCTATCCACGCAAGTCACTTCCACCTCTCCCCTCCAATGGTAGACTGACTAAGGCTGAGCCCTTTGGTTCTTGAGAATTTCAACCCAAGTCAGAATATCAAGAAGATCTTTACAAGATGCTAATAAAAATATTCCACCCCCACAAAGAAATATGTGCCTCAACAAAGTCAAAGACAGAAAGGTGCAAGCTGGGAGAGGCTGTCCCAGAGCTCTAACACCGGTGCCACCTCCTCCTCCCAGCCATGTCACCAGGAGGGGTCACCAGCCTATGACCAGCTCTGGAATGTGGCCCCTGAAGCCACTTCAGCCATCTCTGGCCCTGGTTGAAGTTGCCATATTTGCTTCCTGCCTGGACCGGTAGCAGGCCAAGTCAGACCGGGCGGGCCAGGTTAGAGCCCCGAAGGCCTGCTTGTTTGTGTGCTCAGCCAGGAGCTGGTATTATACGCCCCATTAGCATTGGTATTATATACCCTCGTGGTCTGCCTGATCTCAGCCTTGTCAGGCTTCACGAAGGTCCAGTTCTGCAGCTGCAATGATTTAGGTTTGGGAACCAGCTATAGAGATGAAGATGAATGATAAAATGGGCCAATGGATGAGAGTCAGTAAATGGAACATGAGAGCAGAGGGCATCCTGACACCTTAAGGTAGGGGGGATACTTGGAGGTCATTTAGAGTCACACCCTTCAGAGCTGCGGATCTGAGTGGGCCCGCCAGCCCTCGTGGCTCTCAGGGCGCTGGGATCTGGTTCTGGCCCGAAGGGTGATGCCAAGTAGTGCACTTCGTACACCACCCTGACAACAGGTCACAGATGTGCCAGTAAGTAAAGGCAGGCTCTCTGAGCCAGTCATTCCTCCTACCAGCTGAGGGGCACCCCGGAAAAGTCTCTACCCTTATCATGGAACCCATTCTCCTATGGCTTAAAAAACTGCAGACAAATATAACCCTTGTCAACAAGTTTTTTATTTTTTTTTAATTTCTAAATGAAAACACGTCTGGAGGTTCTCAATATGACATCCATTTCATAAGCCCAAATGTTTTTCTTCCACCATCCACACAGAACTTGCCTCCTGGATCCCTTACCTGTAAACTCTCTGCTCCTCCCGATGCCTCTCTCAGCTCTTCACCTAGTTCCCTTTTCTCCAAAGACGTGGAGCAGACAAACCTTCTCTAATGCACCTGACTGTTTAGAATTGAACTTGTTACTTAATCTCTCTAAAAGTCAATTTTTGCTTCTGAAAAATGGGGGTAATAGCTGCTTTATAGTTATTGCCAGGTTAAATGATATAACATAGGTAAGAACTGGAACTCAGCATTCAAATCATAATAAGGGCATAATAATTGCTAGCTATTACATTTAGCTATTGCTGTCATTGGTACTGTTTTCATTTTTTATTCATATTTTCTGTTTTCTCCTCCCTCTACATCAGAAAGTCATCTCTGGCCCTGGCAGGCATGGTTCAGTGAGTTGAGCACCAGCCTGCAAACCAAAGGTCATGGGTTCAGTTCCCAGCTGGGGCACATGCTTGGGTTATGGGCCAGGTCCTCAGTTGAGGGTATACGAGAGGCAACTGATCCATGTTTCTCTCCCTCTCTTTCTCCCTCCCTTTTCTTCTCTCAAAAAAAAAAAAAAAAAGAAAGAAAGAAAGAAAAGAAAACCATTCTTGTACTTTTCCACGATTTTCTATTCAAGGCAACCCTATTTATAAAGTCCAGAGGTTTACTCGTGCATCAAAGTGTTTTCAATCCGTAACTGGCAGTATCCATGATGATAATGTGTCACAATGTTTACTTGGGCTGGGGGACCCGGGGCTCCCTTTTCAACTCATTCTAGTACAAGATCTATACAGAGCAGTCTCCGGGGGAAAAAAACTGTTGTCAATGGACCCAAAAGCATCTTATCACCATCCTCTCCCCCAGACTTTGTGGTAGTTTGGCCCAGGTTCTTACAAACTTATTAGTTGACAAAAGCAATCTAGAAGGGAACTGGGAGGGCAGAATCCACCCTATTCCCCCTCCGTGTTATGCATCCCCCATCCTCACCCTTTCCTGGAGCTCAGTCACCTCCTGGCTCCTGGGGCCACACTCAGACCAGCAGCAAGGGGGACTTGGGTGCACTGCAGCCAAGCCAGGCTCCCAGAGGCCCCTAGGGTGCCTGCTGAAATATGCATAACCTTAGGCGCTTAGAAATACATCTCATTACATGGAGTATTTTTTAAAGAATGGGAAATAATTTATAAAGACAGAAATATCTCAGCCTTACCACAAAAGTGCAAAAATAAATTCCGTACCTTCACTGCCTGGTTCAGGAAGGGAGGAAAGAGATGAGAGAGAATGTGAGAGAGAGAGAAAGAATATGAGAGTATGTTCTGTCTGAAGCCAAGTAAGAACAGACACTTGACCCACCATGGTTCTTGGGACAGAGAGTGGAGGAGAATTGAATTTTTTTAAAGATCCGTTCCTTAGTGCAGAGCTCATCAGGTCACTCCCAGCATGAGTCTTTTTCTCTAGATGATGGTGCCTGACCAGGGTATGAACACGTCCGGCCCCAGTTTCTCTCCCTCCCCAGCACCCTTCACTTACAGGTCTCGGAAAGCAGAAAACAATAGAGATCTCCCAGAAAGTTCTTGCTTTCAGTACTTTTTAAATCCACTGCTTGGAGCAAGTTCTGGCTCTCCCATGACCTCAGGTTCTGCTAGTCCCCCTGCCACCCGCCACCTGCCCAGCCCCACTGCTCCCTGTGCTGCTCCTTGTAAACAGCAGCCGTGCTCCCACCCCGGGGCCTTTGCACTGGCCATTTCCTCTGCCCTCCCAGAGGTCCTTCCTTCAGACCTCGAGAGCTGCCCTGGAAAATTTTGGTAGCACCTGTGTTCAGCTCAGATTATACTAAATAACAGTGGCCGCACCTGTACTTTTAGAAATTGGAAATCGAATTACAAGGAATCATGGAGCAGTCTCAGAGTGGAGTGCTGAGTTCCCCCTTACTGGTTTCTGTCCTGTGCCTGGAGCAGAGCCAGCTGCAGGACTGGCAGCAGAGGAAGTAGGGGCATCTCCACGTGCCCTGTGCAATACCCCTGCCCCCAGTATTTCTCCGTCCTTGTGTTCTGGCTCATAATATACCAAGCCAGCAATTGTGAGTCACGATAGTAATGCATGGTTCTAAGCAGTTTGCACATAGTCACACATGCATCTTTATGTTCTTTACCAATTACTGCGTGGCGTCCTCTCCGAAGCGCCCATGTGCTTCCTCTGATGGCCCTTCTGCCTTCCCCTTATCAACCACCTGAACTTGAAGTCTCCCAGCACCAGGTGGTGAAGGGAGAAAGCTTGCCCTGACTGGCTGGGAAGCAGAGAGAGGAAGCTCCAGTCCGCCTTGAAGGCAGGTAGCATATGTGCCCCAGCTCCAGTGTCGGAGGATGTGGCTCTCACCCCAGGTCCTCCCCTAGTCAGGTCTGCAAGCTCAGGAGCGTGTTTGAGTGTGTGGTTGAGCTCTGCCTCCGTCGTCTCTGAAATGGGACAACATAGCTCACCCCATCTACTCCGGGGGTCTTCACGAAAACGGCTGCCTGCTCCACATCAGACACTGTCAAAAGGATCTCTGTGTGTATAAGTTTGTGTGTATTTACATACACATCTGCACCTGTATAGGTATGTGTATGTATAAATGTGTGTCTATACATTTATACATACATAGAATAAAGTGCACAGTTTTTACGTGTAAAGCTTAGTGAGCGTTTACATGCTGACTCAGTCACAAAGCCCTGCCCCGATGGAGCAGCAGGACCAGGCCAGCGCTCGCCCCCCCAGCCAGTGACATCACTCCCAGGAGATGAGTTACGCCTTTCCTCGACCTTCGTGTAAATGGACTCACGCAGGACGCGCTCTTTTCTCTCCGCTCTTTATGAGACACCAGGTCTGTGAGATTCACCTACATTGCAGTGATATCACACCCCTGTGCACTCTGTCATTATACAAATAAACTTCATGTATCCATTTTGGCGTTAATGTACGTTTCAATTATTTCCAGATTTTGCAATTATGTGTAAAGCTGCTATGAACATTCTTGTGCAAGTCTTGTGGGGACATGTTTTTTTTTTTTCTTATTTCTTTTGAACATATGCCCAGGATGGAAGTCGCTGGATTTTGGATTTACAGATGTTTACCTTCGGCAGATGTAACCCAGTGGTTTCCCACGATGATGATATGATGATATCAACTTGCACTCCCACCACCGGCCTATGGGAGTGCTGGTGGCTTTGTATTTTCACCAGCACTTGGTATTGCCAGTCTTCTTAATTTTAGCCATTCTGGTAGGGGTACAGTGGTATTTCACCGTGGCTCTAAATTACACTTTCCTGATGATTTATTGTAAAATGCTGAGCAACTTTTCATAGGTTTATTGGCCAGTTGGGTAACTTCTTTGTGATGATCAGGTCATTTGCCTTTTAAATGTTGTTGCTTTGTATTGTCTTTTGGTTTATAAGGGTTCTTGATATATTCTAGGTATGAGTTCCTTGTCAGAAATATACATATATAGCAAATATCTTCTCCCTGCATCTTGAATTTTCACTCTGTTAATAGTTCTTAATTTTAAGGAAGTCCAATTACTATATCCATTCTTTTATGGTAATTGATTTTTGTGTCCAGTCTGAGAATATTTAGCTACCCTAAGGTTTATGAGAATGTTGTTTCTTCTAGATATTTGATTATTTTACATTTTTTGTATAGGTCTATGATCCATTTTAATTTTTATGTATGATGCAAGGTGGAGGGAGACAGACGCAGGGTTCTTCCTTTCTCTTTCTTGCGTATATTGACATTCAGTTGATTCAAAGCCATTTATTTAAAGGACCATCCTTTCACCACTGACTTATAACAGCATCATTGTTATAAATCAAGTGATGCTACTTGTGTGGGCCTATTCCCACACAGTTATATTTTATTCTATTTATTCTTTTACAAACACCACTGAGTGTTTATACTACTGTAGCTTTAAAATAGGTCCTTTAACTTTACTTTTCTTCAAGATTTCCTTTGCTATCATAGGTTCTTTATAGTTCCATATAAATTATAAAATTAGCTTATTAGGTTCTACCCCCCTGCAAAAAAAAAACCAACCCTGACAATTTGATTGGAAGTACACTTAATACATGGTAGACATTTCCCATCCCTTTCGGCAATGTCTCGTAGTTTTCAGTGTGGTGCGTTTGTTAAGTGCTACCCTTAATCTCCTGCGCGACCCTCAGAGATGGGCGCTGTTGCTGTTCTCATTTTTATAGCCAAGGAAACCAAGTCTCTTAGAGGTTAAGTGACTTGCCCAGGGCCACGTAGCTGGGGTGTCACTGTGCGTATAAAACATAAGGCTGCAGGGACGAGAAGAAATTCACGGATTTGTAGACTGTAAAGGGCTACCCACGTATCAGCTGTGATTATGGCTGCGTTTGCCTGCTCGCTTGGGCCCAGTGCGGCCATGCAAATAGTCAGGGGCTGTTCCTCTGTGAACACGGAGTCCTTCACCTCTTGGCTTCGTTCGTTGTCTGCTAGACTTTACTTTGAGTTCCCCCTCTGCATAAAATTTGGTGCCCTAGGAAAGCTCCGTTGGTACAAAGACCATGTTTTCTCATCCCTCTGGTTCCTCGCTGTTCGGCATGCTGTACAATATGTACTCCGTGCAGTAGGCGTTTGCTGAGATGATAGTTTAGTTATGACACTGAACTTTGGTAGCTGTCGTCATACTTCTCACACATGTCCTCTGTGAGCAGAGGTCACCATGGCACAGCAGACACATAGGGGCCAGTAGCCGAAATCCAAGAGGCAGAGTAAACTGTCTCCGCCCAAGTTCAGGGGGCAGTCAGAGCAGAAGACAGAGGCGGGCAAGTCAGTGCCTCTTCTGGGAAGATGCCTCTTCTCCGATGCGTCTCTGAGATACTGCAGCCCCCGATCTGTTCCGTTCCAGCCATCCTGTTTAATCAGTAGGTCTGCCATTTAGTGAACACTGGGCCATAGATCAGGAGGGAAATTATTTCAGGTCTTTCAACTAAAGACCATTTTCTGTGCGAGAATGTCCCAAACATGCGATAATGGCAGACAATTTGCTTCAGAAAAAAATGTACCATGAAGGTCAATGCTAATGGCCCCCAAGATGGGCTCTTCCTGTCCATTCTCAAGAGGGTGGAGTGGTCAGGGCTTGAAATCAAAAAAGTTTCCACCAACTCTCCATTACCATAACACTGAAAGTGTAAAGTGAAGTCACATGATCTTCCACGACCCTGTCAAGTTCAAGTCATCTAGGCCAGGAACAGATCTGTCACAGTGGTTGTCATCGCCACTTACCCATGGGTTTGTGGTGCAGAACCTGAGGAACTGTCTAAGGTTGAAGGGACGAAGCCATTTCTACCATGCACGTGACAAGTAGACGCCCCAAATCATGAGCTATAATGACCTCACACATTCTCATGGCCACATTGGCCATTGATGCTTACCGAGATGGACAAAATAAAATGGAATGATGGGAAGAGCAGAGAATCAAAGGAATGTAGGAGAAACTTTGCATAATTAAAACAGACACAAGGCAAAAAGTGTAAACATAAATAATAAGATTCTTTAATTTAGAAATTTTATTTATGAAAAAACCATTTTAAGTGACAAATATTGGCACTTTTTTTTTTTTTTTTGCTATTTTCATTCAAGGAAATGCCCAAAAGTAGAAGGGAAATGGGTCTGTTTGTGTATAGGTTATGTTCTGAAAAAATGCAGCAATCCTAATATATTCCTCTGTGTGAATTTTTCTCACTAGCCCTCAGAAGTTAATAATTATTGCCCTAGAGAAACACAGAAAGGAATAATAATTATAGTAAAAATAATAGCATTGCTAGTTCACCTTGAATTATATGAGAACTTTCTTATATCAAATGCAAGATGTTCCTTATCTATCTTAACACTGATGTCACAATAACTGCAGGTGATTTCTGGGATTAGATTCAAATGATTCAACTGACTCGGCATTATACATAGTTTCTCTTCATGAAATAGGTCAGATAATTCCCAATTCCCTCTTCAAACCTCTTTCAAATAGGTTATACTTTTCTCCACTAAGACAATTTTCTCCACTAATACACTTTTTCCTCTTTTCTCCTCAAATATCACACCACATTAGGATCCACGTCCTTGCACACTGTGTTCCCGTTTTCGTCACTGCAGGAAATTAGCCAGTGTTTGGTGAACAAGTAACAGAGACAAAAGTGTGCTGCTGGCACCAAAGGTTCTTTGGAGTATTGCAAATATTTAAACAAGTAAAAATGTAGCTGTGGGGTCCATTTAATATTGAAACTTTAAGAATGCAATGTAATCACCCAATTTTATTCTTATTTTCTTAGCTCCCAGTGTTCTGATCTGGTGACCCTCAGAGTGATTTGTAAATCCCAGGATTCAAAATATTTATTCCCTATGTAGATACATTTAATATAGTTCCTCAAGTGGAAATTAAAGGCTTACAAATTATGAGCCACTATTAAGAAAATATACCTAACAGCATTTGGGAAACCCAAAGGATGAGCATCCATTTGAGAATGATGTAGTGCAGAATTGAGATTATGTCAAAGAACCACTCAATAGCCTCAAAAAGTTGAAGGATGTGAACTCCATGAATTAAGAGGAAAGCAGTCACAAAGAGAGACTAAACTGAGATGAGAATCATAAAATGAGATTGAAGGTAGGTATAAGAAAGTTTGCAAGGACGTTGCAATATGAATATTACAAATTTACAGATTTAAAATTTACCATAACAGACATAAAGAGCAGAATGGAAACTGTAGAGAACTGAAACAGTGGGAAAAAACTGAGATCTCAGAATTCAGATTAAATGCTGACCGAAAAGATGATACATGTCAATGAGAGCGCAGTATATGGACATATAATAGATGTTCTTGGACAAAAGATCACAGTAAATAGAACCAATACAATTGTCTGAAAAGAAAATAAGAGAAAAGATTTTCCATTATCAGGCTTTAGGCGAAACCAATAACTTCAAGAGGAAACCTATGCCTAGATATAGCCTCATCAAATTGTTTTTAATTAAAAATAATCCCGCAGGCATCAACAAACAGACTAACAGCAAATATTTTTTTGTGATTCCCTAGGGCTACATTTTCAGCAGTGGTAGACTAGGGTGTTTTCTCTCTTGATACAAACTGGAAAGTATTAAATATTCACCTGTTTGAAAGCCCTGGCGAGCTTCCAAAGCAGTGAGAATTTGCAGGGCTAAGATCCTGGGAGAAAAAGGAAGCAAAGGGGGAAAGCCCGGTATTTCATGTTCCTCTCAAGGCAACTGTTGAGTTAAAAAGCAGCTGCTAATGGAATAAAACAGCTCTGCCGGGCTTTAGAACCGTGGGGCTGAGCGGACAAACTTGCAGTTAGGAGCTCCGCTAGGAGGAAGGGACCTGGTTTTCAGCTGAGGCTCTCAGGGTCGTAACCTGGGAATAAGCATGAATTAGGAACAGATCTGCTCCCATAAGGACTGAAGGCTAGCTTTGCATTGCCTAACTATCTGATGGCATTAAGTGATCTGGGATTGTCAGTGCTTTTAGCCTGGTGGCCCATGAGAAGAAAACAAATGGTCTCAGAAGGGAGATACTATCACCTAGAGCCTCAACTACCTATACAAGGTTCATGAACAATATCTAGTGCTCTGTCAAATATACCCAGGCATGTGAAAACGTGAGATTGGACTGAAAACGAAGTGAAAATAAAAACAATAGAAACAGAACCATGGGAGATGCAGATAAGGAAGTTAAAAGGGAAGTTAGTATGGACTTTAAAATAGTTTTGATTACTATGTTGAAGGAATTAAAAAGAGGGAGAATTTTGGCAGAAAACTAGTAACAATTTAAAAACCAAATGGAAATTTTAGAGTTGAAAAGCAATGATTGAAACGATAAACGGGATTAGATACAGCTGAAATGGCAAGTAGATAAAATAGATAAGAAGAAAATAAAATAAGAATCAAAGAGAAAATGATGACATCACAGAAAAAAATTTAAGATGTACGTAGGTCCTGGTGAAAAGATCTAACATACTTGTAATTTTAATCCCAAGGAGAGGAAAGAACGACTGAGGGCAGAAGCAATATTTGAAGAGAAAATGCCCAGTGATTTTCTAAACTGGAAGAAAGACTGTGAGCCACACCTTGAAGCACAGCCGTCCCACAGTATCCGTGACCCCTGTGGCTCCAGGGTCCCCGTGGCTATCAAATTCCACGGTTGCTCAAGCCCCTTACGTAAAGTGGCCCAGTGGTTGCAAATAACCTACTACGCACCTCCTTCTGTCTACTTTAAATCATCTCCAGACTGCTTACAGTACCTAATACAATGAAAATACTATGACAATAGTTGTTATACTCTCTTGCTTAGGGAATAATTATAAGAAAGAAAACTCTGTACACGTTCAGTAGGAATGTAACCATCATGGGCCTAACTGCATAGCACACGTCAGCACAAAGGTGACTTTTTTTGTCAAGAATGTTTGCTCCACAGATGGGGGACCAGCAGGTAGGGTGACTGCCTGGGCTGTAAAATTCACGCAAGAAAAATACACAGAAGGTGGAAGGAGGGTGGAAGGGGGATAAATGGTAACGGGGAAAAAATACAATAAAAATGTAACAAGTACAAAAAAGATAAATACAGAGAAAATTACACCCAGGAACTGCAAAATAAATTTACCCAAAGTTGATCATAAAGAGAAAATCTCAAAAGGAACCAGTGTGGAGGAAAATCAGGCTGAATCAGAGCATAGAAAAAGAATAAAAGGGAGGATTAATAGATTTTGTTATAGTAAGATCAAAAACGTGTGTGTGATCAGAATATCATGAGTAAATCAGACTATAAATGGGACATTGGGAATATATTTTTTAACACATATGACAGATAAAGGATTAATAGTCTTCACATATAAAGCAGTATTTCAAATCAGTAGAAAATAGGGAACATATGAAAAATGCTTAAATTTACTAGACCTCAAAAATGCATATTAAGACAATAAAATTTCACTTTCACCCCTTAGATGTACAATATAAAAAATGATGAAACCAGTTTTGGCAAAGACAAAGAGGAATATGTACTCTTGTTTCTAGTCAAGACTGAAAATGCAGACAAGTTTTCCTGATGGCTATTTGGCCATGGGCATCAAAAGCTTTCAAATGTTCCTTTTAACTGTTCGCTCAGCAATCTTTCAGGATTTTTATCCAAAGGAAATGTTTCGACGGGAAACATTAAGTTGCACCATTAAACAAATAGCCACAACTGTAAACAACATCAATCTCCAACTGTAGTTTATAACCTAGTCCCTAGATGTTAAGACAGCCTGTCTTTCCAAAGCGAATGCGTGCTGCAGCTGATGTTAAAGTCTACCTACAGACGTCAGGTAGACTAGTGAGTTATGATGTGGTTGTCATTGCTTTCCCATGCGTGAAATTACCTAAAGACTGTAATTTCACATCAAATTGTCATTTTCGTTGCGTTACTCACATTGGCACCACACTGCCAATTCCCTTGTGCTTTCAACTTACTTGTCATGCCTTATAGTAGCAGGGTTCAGGGCACAGGACCCCAAAATATGCCACATTGTACAGGCCAAGCTGAGAGGCTTCGTGCAGGTGCAGGGAGGGTTTTTCAGCATTCCTCTGAAACAGGCCGTGGGAACCTCCTGTGAGAGGCCTCCTTATAGCGGGAGGAAGAGCACCTGATTCCTAAGACACAGGAGTACAGAGGCCTGTGCAGGCCCTGCCGGGTCCCCAGGCCATTACCACCCTTCGTCCTTACCGTTGGCCTGTTGTCCTACCACGGAAATCCCAGGTTTCATCAGACCTAGCAAGAAAATGCTCAGGCTTAACCATTTCTTTGGACCTTCACATCCGCAGGAAGACTCCTGTGTTCCATAAAACGTATATTAAGAAAATGTGTATGCTTTTCTTCGGTTCATCTGACTTTTGCTATGGGGAACCCTAGCCGAGAACTTACAAGGGTTCAGGAAAAATACTTTTCTCCCCCATAGTTGCATACAATGTTCTGAAAAGATAGATTTTTATCTTGATGCTCCATTGTGCAGACACCTTGTAAACAGGAGACTGCAACCCATGAAAGAATACAGTAAAAGCAGGCCCTGCCATGCCCCCTGCACTGAACAGAACCTTCTCGACCAGAAGAGTTAGATGTGGCCAATTCATGCATCTAAAAACCATCGCTCAGGCCCTGTCAACTATAATTTTTAAAATAATAAAAATTTCCAAATAGGAAACGTAGACAAAATCTTGGCATTCCAAAATGTGCTTTGAAATTATGATATTAATTCTAATTGGTGCCCAAAAATCACTGCTATGAACATGGGCTTAGAAAGCACAAAATTACTATAATTTCATATATGATTGCTAATGGCCAGAATGTTTTAGTATAATCTTTAAAACTTAGATGAGAAGACTTAGATTTAAAACACCAGCTTTAACATTAAAGTAAAACAGTATATGGGCAGGTATGTCTTGTTATCTGCTAGTAAAAATGAACAAATAAACACAAAAAACTTTTATATCCTTTAATACACTTTCCCCCCAAGAAGCTGTCGTTAAATTGATGGTGCATATCACGATCAGTGTCATCGTAGGAATGGAATACAGTATCACAGGCATAAGATAATCTGAATTTCTTAGTGTCAAAGCATTAGGTATGTTTATTGCTGGGTAGTATTTATGTGTAATTTTTTTTTACTTTGCTTAATAAAACAACTTAACCACTATATATTTTTTCCTGTGTAATTGTAAATTCCAGACAACAACGAAACACAATATAGAGAATTTTATGATGTAAGAATTTACTGCACAGCCAAGCTTTCCTTCCTGGTGTGTCAGCAATCCAGAGATAGTCTCAGACAGTTAGGGATTTGGGAAAGGTCCTACCTATGTGGATTTCTTTCCATAACTACTTGAGGTTTTGCTCCAAATGAATGTGGAGACAAAATTTAAGTTCAAGATTAGGAAAGCTGGGCCACAGACGGACAGAAACAATGGCTTGGTCCAGGTAAAGAGAGCCTTGATCGATGTCTGGTCATAAGACACTTGAGAGATGTCTTGAGAACTTGATCGATGTCTGGTCATAAAAGCATATGCAAATTTAAAATTATTATTAAAAAACATTAAAAATATAAAGTAACATAATACTAGCACTATAGAGCAAAAATGTCCAGATCGTTTTAACAAAGACCTAAAAATTGATGGCATGAAAGGGCAGAGTGGAGAGAAATGGTGTCAAATGAAGGGAATTAAAAAATACTGTCAGATTCTTTAATTTTTAAAAAATAGAAGTTAACAGAATGCTTTTGAGAAATTTGTAGGAAACCAATAGTATAATTATGAACTGCATATATATATATATATATAAAATTAGAAACTGCTTAAATGAAACTATAAGAAACTGTTTATATGAAACTGCTTATCAAAAACTATAAATCATAAATGTAGAAAAATATAGGTTATCAAAGGGCTGAAAACAAAGATATAACAAGAAAACACTTTGAAAGATATAGAACACCAAAATAAGAAGTGAGACTAAATTTGCAATTTTTAGAAATAAATGTAAATGAGATGAATGCCTCCATTTAAAGCAGTTTAGATTGAGTAAAAAGAAAAAAACCCCAAACTTAACTGTATTCTATTTACCAGAGACATTTAAAGTGACAAAAAAATTTATAGCAAACATGGCAAAAGTATTTATGCAAATGAAACTAACAAGAAACAGTATCAATGATAGTATATTTATGGTGAGCAATATCGGTATCAGGCAAAACTTATTTTTAACATTTTTACACAAAGAGAGCCATTTTATTAACAAGAATGTAATTCTCAAAGCTGGAACTATCATCAATCTTTAAGTGACATTAAAGATTACCTCAATGTATTTAAGGGAAATGTGTTAGAAATATGAGAAGAAACAGAAATATAATAATAGTAGTAGGTTCTAACATATTTCAAGTTTTTAACAAACAGCTAAATAATAAGTGAGGATATAATTAAATATGTATATCAAAATGTCTACTTTATGAATCAGGTTTCTCCAGAGAAAACTATCATATCCCACCAAAAAAAAAAAAAGATTTTTTCTCTATGATTCATAGGCTATTTCATTGATTGTACATGAAGCTTCGAAGAAGCATCTGATTCTAAAATTGGGCCACAATCTCTGACTAAAATGCAGGGGGCTCAGTCAGCATCATTAGTCACGAGGGACATGCTGATAAAAACCACAGTGAAATACCCTTCACAGCCACTAATGTGACTAAAGTTCATTTAAAGAGGGGATTTGCAAGGACATGGGGAAATTCTCGGTGAGATTGCAAAAATGCTGCAGCTACTTTACAACACCCTTTGGCAGTTCCTTAACATGTTAAACCTAGACTTATATTCTAGCAATTCTGCTTCTAGGTATATACCAAAGAGGAATAAAAAACATATACACACAAACTGTATACAAAGTTTCACAGCAGCATTATTAATAATAACCAAAAGGTGGAAATAACCCAAATGATCACCTCTAATGAATAGGTAAAATGTGGTATATCTCTATAGTGGAATATTATTCAGCCATGAAAAGGAATCTGATCCATAATGTATCATGGATAAAACTTGAAGATGTTAAGTGACAGAAATCAGATGCAAAAGACCACAAATTATATAATTCCGCTTATATGAAGTGTCCTCAACAAAAGAATCTAATCGGTAGCTTAGAGGTTGCTCAGGCTGGGGGTGGGGGTGGGGGGTTTAGGAATGATGAGTAATGAATACAGTGCTTCTTTTCAGGCTGATAAAAGTGTTCTAAAGTTAAGTGTGATTATCATCCAACTCTGAATATACTAAAAGTCATTGAATCGTACACTTTAAAAGGGTGAATTTTTTGGTATGTAAATTGCATCTCAGTAAATTTGTTATAAAAACACAATAAAACTGGAAGTTAATGAATTATTTAAAAACCTCTCAAATAATTTTTATGATAAAAATTAAAACTCTATATTTAGAATCTTCCTAGTTTTAAAACACTACCTATAAGAATTTATGGGAGATAGGCAAAGCTGTACTTAAAGGGAAAATTCATAGTGTTAAATGGTTTATTATTTAAAAAATAATAAAAAATTAAGACCATTCAACCAAGAAAAGCAAAAGTTAATGAGCTAGTAAACAGAAAAATAAAAACACAGTGTCATTGATAAAGAAATCCAGCAATCTCATTTCGAAGGGTCAATAGCATAGCAAATATTTGGAAAAGCAATTTAGTGCCAGGCTAGTCTCCTAATGGCAACCCCAGGAGTAGATCCGTTTTCATATCAGCTGATGAAGGCCTTTTGTGGACACAGCATGGTATAAATCATACATTAAAAGGCCAGGGAAGATGGCTGCTCTAACTGCAGCGCAGTGAAAATGGAGATTTATCAGATTTCTCCATGGTTCTGACAGGAGTTCTGAGCGAAGAGAAACTCGGGTAGATCTTTCAGCTGCCTATTCCTTCTCCCAGCGCACAGACTCGTTGGGCCGAGCGCCCCAAGCCTTCCAGCTCCTAGGCTGTGTCCACCTTCAAGTGGTCCCTCCTTCTCTGGGGGTGGGCCGTGTCACAGATACCTTGGAAAACCTAATGGAAGCTAAGTACCTCCCACCCCAAGGAAAGAAATACAGCCCTCTGTGCCCTATGTCAGAGAGGTCATGGACCTCCCCTGTGTACCAGGCAGGACAGACATGATGACAGTGACACAGCCTGACATTTCAGTTAACCCTCAAAAGCAGTGGTCCGCTCGCTTTTTAGCCTGAATGCCCTTTACACTCTTAAAATTACAGAGGACCCTAAAAACCTTTTGTTCATGTAGGTCAGTAACAGCTCTCGATATTTACCATATTCAGAAGTAAAGCAGAAATCTTAAAAAATTAATTCATTTAAAATAAATAATTATATGTTAATATACATAGCATAATTTTAAGAAAAATAATCATTTTCCAGCAACCCAAAAAATAATTGACATTGTTTTTGTAACTTTACCAATCTCTTGAATAGCTGGCATAGGACAGCTGGATTCTCATACCTGCTTCTGTTCTGTCTCAGGTCAGGTGGCCCCTGGAAATTTACAGGGCGTGAAAGGATGAGCTTAGAAAGGCTAATAATGTCTTAGTGTTGCAGAGATAACTTTGACCTTGCAGAACCCCTAAAAATCTCTTGGGAACCTTCTGAGTGGGTGTGTGGACCACACTTTGAGAATATTTTTCTCCAAGAAATTCCATGGAGCCCTAATCCTTCAAAAGGTTAACAGTTGTTGACCCCAAAAAAAAGAAGGAAGCATATTCAAATGGTTTTGGGAAAACAGGTTTCTATAGTATAGGACTTCTGAGACTGATGTTCATTAGGACGGGTAGGAAAAATACGGGTGCAGGAATATGGAGGAGCCACTGCGTTGAGCAAGATGACCATTAGGTGGCACTGCTGTTCCACTCACAGGCCGCCTGAGCATCTGCATCAGGAACCTGCCCCTAGCTTTTGGAAGCCCCAATTCCCTGGAAAGCTGGAGGACTTATGCAGTACTTTCTTTGTTTTAATTTTTAAACTTAAAGCAGTGGTTAAAAGTTGTCACAGAGAGCAATGTGAACATTTCTTCTTAGGGCAAAGGACATTTTCCACTTCATCCCAAACTAGGGTCTTAAGCTTCTCAAAATCAACAGTGAGGTTTGGAGAGCAGCTTCCAAGTTCATGGCTCTGGGCTGGGAATCTGAGGGTTTCCTACAGTGGAAATGACAGAGTCTCTGACCTCAGAAAGTTCACCTGGAGTGCAATAGAAACCAGAATGTTCCCAGCTAGCATCCCCAAGTCTGGTTAATGCTGATGCCATAGTCTAAGTTAACTGGACCAGCTTGCCATGTGTGTATTGAGGGGCGGGACATATTCTGAAAGGCCAATGGCACCATGTGGTGAGGGGCCCCTTACTGTGCCAATAGGCTCTGTGGGAAGCCATTCAATTGAAGAAAGGGTCTGGTGGCAGTTTACGGTGACGTGTCCCGATCCACAGCTACGCATCCCCACAGAGGAGGAGCCGGATACTCTTGGCTCTGTCACTCTCCTCTACACTGTCTGGCTGTGACTGCAGCTCTGGCCAGAAAACCGCTATTCAGAGGGAGCTGGCTGTCCCAATGCAAAGGCTGGGAGAAGGTCAAGGCCTGGCATATTTGGCCACAGAAAGCCCATTTTGCAGGCTCTGAGGGGAGTCAGGGGGAGAGTGGAGGCCAGTGAGGTAGCCAGTAGGCACGGGGAGAATGTGGGTTTTTTCTTAGAGGGGGCAGTGGAGAGGCACCGAGGGGCTTCAGCCAGTGCTCTACCTAGAGCCAAGTACTGTGTTAAGTGTTGCAACACAGACGCAAATGACAGGATGGCCAGTGGCTATTAAAAGAGTATAAAAAGGACAGCCAGTGCTATGTTCCAGTCATTCATATTAATCCAGCTGAGCCTCTTAACTGCCCTATAAGGCAGGACTGATTACCACCCTCTCTCCACAGGGGAAAGGGAGGCACGAGGAGGCTAAGGGACTTAACTGACATCCCAGCCACTGCCTACCTCACCACACTGCTCACTCCAAAGGGAAGAAATGGCCCTAGGGTGCTGCAGCTCTTCCGACAGACATCAGCTGGGTCCAGTGGGAGCCCAAAGGCAGGGACATTAAATTCCACTGGGACTGGGGTGGAAAGAGAAGTTGTAATGAAAAAGAAGTTTATGGAGTCTGATAATTGCGTTTGTGTTGAGTAAGCCTAGACAAAGGCTGGGAAAGTGGGAAGGCATTTCCAACAGAAGAAGGGAGGCCGGTCTGCAAAGATACAGAGGAGACTGGTGTCCAAACTGCAAGTGGCCATCGTTGCCCAGAGCCTAAGAAACGTGTGGCTACAGGGGAAGCTGGGCCACATGCTCCATGCAAAGGAGTTTACCTTGTTCCTGTTACGCTGAGGTGGTTCGATTCAGTCCTTTTATCACACACGTCAAGGACATTTAGAAGACTGCTCTCTCCACCCCAACAAGTAAACTTCTCAGGTTTTGACATGTAGGAACCTGATAAAAATGGCCCCATCCAATGCATGGTTAAAAACATTGACTTGGGACAGAAATCACTTAGGACGAAGGGAACTATTTGCAGCTTTGCCTCAGGTCTCCTCAGTATCTTTGCCGACCGGCCCTCAAACAAAGGACATGCTCCGTGGCTTGTGGTCAGTCGGTTCCACAGTGACCCCAGGGCACTGTCATCCAGCCCATGCCTCTTCCTCTTGTCCACCGAAGACCGATGCTGAAATTCAGAGATGCCGTGTGTGCAGCTTTGTCTTGGTTTCTCAGTCTCATAACCACGCTGGATAGCGATGAGAGATTATGCTGGCGTGACTTTGTGAACGCATGTTGATTTTTTATCATCCTTGTCTTCTTGAACGCCATCCATTTGGAAGTTCATGCTAGAATTTAACCTAACCAATGAGCTGTTGTTCTACAGCCCCAGCTCTTCCCCCCTTTTCTGCAAGTCAGACTAACAGTTGTGTATTCAAGGACCCCAGCTGCTCTCCCGTTACCCACAGTCAGCGGTCTAGTTTCAGGTTTCTCCCAGCACCCTGGAAAGTGACCTGAGGTCACAGCCCTGCATGACCTGGATTCTGCTTCCCTTTCCCCGTCTCCTGAGCCTCTTCTGCACTCCAGGGCACTTCTCGGGACACCACACTGCACCACCCTTCTGTGCATTTGTGCGCGTCATTTCTTCTGCCTTGAAGATGGTTTCTCCTTTCTCTCCGCCCAAGGAAATCTTACTTATTCTTTTTTTTTTTTCAATTTCTTCTAAGTTATACATAGTCTTAAAAAGTGAGACAGTTACAAGGCTTATTATGGAAAACAGCGGTGCCCAGCCTTCCCCTTCTCCCTCCTTCATGCCCACTTCCCACAGGCGCCCACCTGCCTCGCTCTGCAGAGATCCGCTTCCGCCTTGCTAAATAGCACACATCTACTACCCGTCTCTTCCTTTTCAGGGTTAGGAGTTACCTATCGTGTTCTCGGTCTGGAGGATAAGGTTGGCTCTCCTCTGCACCTCCCTCACCCACCTCTACTGCTTGCCTCTCCTCGGTCTCCCAGAGACTCACACCGTCATCTTTAGTTGGACCAATACGCAGTGTTTACAGAATTATGACTGCGTTCACAGCATGCTCCTGTAGGAAAGCAGAATTACAGTTCCTTCCAGCACCACTTTTAATTTTCCCTGGAGTTAATAATTGTCTTGTTTCTTCATTGGTGTCGTCTGTTTGCCTACCACGACTTCCTACTTAGACGTCCTCCCATAAATGTGAATCTCTGCTCCATATATTCCCACACATCGGATATTTTACCAAGTTCATCTTTTTGGTTAGCTCCCCATCTGTACTACTTACACTTCGGGTGTATTGAGCAGCTGTCTTCAGGACTCTTCCTCCTCATCCTGGAAGTTCTTCCCGTCTTTCCTGTGCCAGAATGCTTGCTTCCTGCATCTCAAGTCTTCCTGTCTGTCTGTACTCCTCCCTTGCGCCAGACCACATCCTGAAGTAACTTCCTAAGAAAGTATGTATGAGGGGTTAATTTTTGAAAACATGTGTGTCTGGGAATGTTTGTTCTACTCTGACATTTGATTGATAGTTTGGCCGTGTATAGAATTCTGGGTTGGAAATTATTTTCCTTTAGACTGTTGAAGACATTGCCCCAGTCTTGTAGCTTCCAGCGCTATTGCCAAGGAATTGGTGGGAAGGGCAGAGGAGAAAACTGAGCAAGTCTGGTGCCATTCTGGTTCTTGATCCCATGTAGAAGGCCTCCTGGAAGCAGGTAGGATCTTCTGCAGCCGGTGCTCTGAAATTCTACGGCGATGTGCCTTGGTGTGAGTACATGCTCTTCCATTGCACTGGCCTCAATGAGCGCTTATTACCCTGCAGTTAATGTTTTTGAGGTCTGGGCAATTTTCTTGAATTAGTTATTTGATAATATCTGTTTATGTCATTCTTTTTTTTTTTAATTTCTTAGTATTCCTGGGTTATTTTTCTAATTTCATTCTTGTATTCTTTTTATACTTCTTGTAGTTTTCTCTGGAAGATTTCTTCAACTTATCTTCCACATGTTTCATTCTTCATGCTTTGCATTGCCAAGAGTTCTTTATTTTTTGGTTCTAGGAATGCCTGCCCTTCTTTGTAGAGTACCCTGTTTTTGTTTTACCAATAAAATTCTTCCTCTTCCAAGAATATTGAAAAAATACATAATTTTATAGGATCTTTTTCCCTTGAATTTTGTGGTTTTCTTCTAGATTCCTTTTTCCTTTATTTTTTTAAATTGCTGTTGTTTGTTTTAGACTTTGAGGTGCGAGGCTTTTCTCAAACATCTGGCAAGTCAGGGCTGCTCCCTCTCGCTTAGGAGTCGGGCCCTGTAACGCTCCAAGCTTGCAGGGGCCCATGGACCAGGAACAGCTTCGCTGTTGGGTGACCCAGCTTTCCCACTGCGGGAACTTAAGTCTTTCTTCTTGGACTAGTCAGTTCTTAGCTATTCTCCCGGAGGGGATGAGCCCAGTGCTGTTGTCCTGGGCTCCCTCAGTTCTGTATGCAGACTTTCATGGACTCCCCCTGTTTCCAGGCAACAGCACCTCATGTCCCCCACCCAGCCTCCCTCCAGCCCCCGCTCCCAGTCCCCTGCCCCGGTGGAGTGGGCTCGCTGCCTGCATGAAGAGGGCGGAGGGTGGAGGAGAGACAAAAGCACATTAGGGTCTTATGGCTTCTTAGACCAACGTTCGGCCCTTCCTTCCGCTTTCAGCTTCACCTTCACTGTTAAAGGAAGCTTGTGACTCTCTGGGTTCTGCAGTGCTGTCGCTCCCCTGGCAGCCGAGACCGCCGCCGCCTCTGCTCTGCTGAGCCTGTTACCGAGCGCTCTCTGCTTTTCCACTTCCAGGGAGTGTGTTTGCTGTGACTTCCTTTCCTGTCCTCTTTGTCCTTAAAGATTCATTTCTTTTAAAAAGGCCTGTATTGTCCTATTTAGTAGGGCTTAAGGAGTTCAGCCCACCACTTTGAACAGGAAGCATGGGGGAACTTTTCTGGTCCCTGTGCACCGTGACCTTCATGGCTCCCTCCTTTATAGCACTTCTGTATCGGGACCTTGCACACACTTCTCTCCGTGTGTGTGCATATGTGTACGTGTAACACAGTTACATAAGAAGTTGGGATCTTCTTCCTGGATTATAACTGCTCATGTGGAGAAGTCCTGTCATCTAATTTTACATCCTCAGGATCCAGCACAAGACCAGGTGCCTGTGTGAATGCCTGTCGAACGGGGTAGAGACTGGATGGTGTTTTTTATAAGCAACTCAGCTGTGGAGACAGTTGTGCTGGAAGCAGAAAGCCCCTAAAAGAAGGTATTTTCCTAAATCCTCTTTCATCATCATCCCTGGGAGTGGTGAACAGCAGAACTGCAGGCTTAATCTTTCCTGAGGTGTTTCCTTCAAACGTGGGACGAGCAGGGGCTCGGTTACCTCCCTCAGAGACAGGGGAGCAGGGTCTGCAGCCAAGGGTGTGGCCTTGGGACAGGAGACAAGTTGGATGTTTTTTTGTCAACGAGTCAGCATACCATGGTTCTGGAAAGGAGAGGGGGAGTTTACGATCATCAGCTCTGGTATCAGGGAGCAGAGGGGTGACCAGGAGGGAGCGTTGTAGCCCCCCGGCCCTCCTTGGGTGTCCCTTGGCCCCAGAGCATGCTTCCCTAGCTTGTTCTAATGAAAGCGGGGACGCCCCAAGCCAGGCTGGGTTGAAGAGCCTCCGGCAGCACATAGGCCCTTTAAGGGACATACACGGAGGTCTGGTTAGGTGTCCCTGCTGGGAACCCAGCCCACACACAGGGACAGTGCCAGATGCTCTCCTGGGGCTGGGTTGGTCTGGAAGTCTGCCTCTTTCTACTGGGCAGAAAAATCAAGACACACAACTCACCCTGGGGACCAACAAGCCACTGAGTGGTGGCATTAACATGCTGGGACTGCAATCTTTCTACTGGAGAATCTAGACGGTGGCAAGTTGGCCTGGGAGAGCAGCCTGAACCCCTGAAGGTCTGCAAAGTTAGGAAGGCCTCAGCAACGAGTGCAGCTGGGAGGGGCCTGAAACCAGGCTCTGTGAATGGGCAGTGCCGGGCTCTGCTATTGGGCAGAATCCAAGATCCGAGGTACCAAAGCCACACCCGGGCACCAATGATGTGCATCTAATTCTGATGGGCCAGGTGAGGATGGAAGGAGGTGGGGCTTAAAGAAGCAGATCTGGGCCAGGCACCTAGGCTGGGCGGTGTTCTTCTCTGCTTAGCTCTCCTCCTCGCTTTAGAAGGGCCGTTTCTAAAGATCCCAGGCTCCTGTTAGCAGCTGCAGCCCCTGCAGTCTGACGCTTCATCCCGCTGACAGCTCACCACTCCTGCGGTGACAGTGTTTAGGCAGGACCTGTCCAGAAGAGATTGTAAGAACAAGTGAAGGGGGAAAAGTTACCAACTCCTTAGTAGTGAGTCGGGATTATATATCTGCCTGGGGAAATAAACCTGTCAGGAATCCATCAGTCTACTGGGGTCACTGACATGTGAGATGCTGGCACCGAATTCAGGTAGCCTTGAGAGCCGGGATGATTGACCGTTTTGACATCATCAGCTATGCACGTGCTGGAAGGAAGTGGAGGCTCAGAGCCAGGACAGCAACATCGGGAGGGGAAACTAACTCTGGAACAGACAGGCACCCCCCTCCACCCCTTCCTTCTCTTGGCTTATCTTTCTTCTTCTCATTGGTTTACTAACGATGAATAAAATTTGGACCTGGATCTGGGTGTTACTGAATTCAAATACATGAGTTGCCCTTAGAAAACCCAGAGAATCTTAGAGGAAAAGTCAAACGAGGCCAGGAATTTTTTTAGTGGCGTGTGTGATGCTCTGAGCTTTCTACACCCCTTTGGATGAAGAAGGCCCTCAAGTGCTGTGGGTACAGAAGCTCGGCCTCTTTGCTGCAATCCTGGGCAGGGGAGTCACCTCTCGAGACTTTAGTTAACACTCCAAAAATGGGAAAAATAGTAATAGGCCAGTTATGAATGTCACTCAAGGACACGGCGAAGTTCACAGAGAGCTTGGCTCGAAAGTGCCCAACACGGCTATGGAGTGTGGTTTCGTTACCATGGTCGTGGCTGGAAGGCGGTGTGGCATTCTACCCTTCCTCGGTCCCTCAGGGAAATGATCTAAATTTGGCCCAAGAAATACATCTCCCAAAGAGAGTGGGGAGTAAACACGACCTCGAAGGTTGCAAGAATCCCAAGAGGAAATAGCTATGGAAGCATTTCATGAATGCTATTGTTAGTTACTAGTACTATTTTTCTGAGAATCGGTGCAAAGGCATACACAGAACCGGAATGCAGACGCCCATGGGCTCCCATTCTGGCTCTGCTCGACTTCAGACAAGTTCTTTAATCCTTGAGGCCCCGGGAGGTCTCCCTCTGTTAAAGTGGCACCATCAATACGTATCTTGCAGGTGGCCACGGGGATTTAGGAGGGAGAAACACATGAAAATAATTTTGCCCAATACCTCGTGCATAGAAGGCATTCCTCAATGCACGGTAGCTCCTTCCCGTCCCATAGTCTCTCTTCTGCCCACTCAAGAACCTCTGATGCATAATTCACAACCCAGGTGCCAGAGCAGGAAAAAGAGTGAGAGAAGACAGAATCAAGATCAAATAACACCTCAACAGGTTGGCACACTGAGGCTGGAAAAAATAAGCTAAGATCACACACACAGGCGTGTCTGCTGAGCACAGCCCACATCTTGGGCTCCCGTGACAGAGGCTCCTACCACACACCAGTTACCGCAACTCATGGTCCCACTGTGCCCAGCACTGGTCAGACCATCCCGGGGGCACTGGGTCCCATCTCGGAGTCACAGTTTTTAAAAAGGAGCCCTGGTGTCTAAGAACCTCTTCAGAGACACGGCCTGTGTGGGCAGCCCCGTGAAGCACGGCTAAGGAATGGAGGCACTTAGTATGAAAACTAGGAGACTGCGGAAAAACACGACAGCTATTTGTGTCATTTAAATGTTACTCTATGAAAGAGAAGAGTTGGGCATCATGGCATGCAGAAAACAACATAAATTTGGAAATTGCAAGGAGGCAGTTTTGACTCCTAAATTTTTTATTCACTCATACATCCGTTCACTCGCCAACAAACGCTGACTGAACTGAGTGAGCGCTGGGTGTGAGTCGTGTTCCCTGTGGGATGTATGCTGGCAAGTGTTTAATAGCCAGCTCTCCAGAAAAAAAAAATAGCCTGGATTTATAGCATCTGCCAATCTCCATGGTGTAAATGCCCCCACCATGGCTGATTATGAGCTACCAAAGTACACGTGGAACTGAGAAGAGCCTGCCCGCTGGCCCTCCCGAGCTGGGGCAGCGGGCTTCAGCTCACCCGTAGGTTCTGAGGTCGCAGAGCTCAGTGGCACGGTCCTGCACAGAAGAGACCTACAGTTTAATGGAAGAAACACTCCGATCCAGCTGTGACCTAGACGTGCACCTGGCTCTGAGAGAGGACTCCGGTGTGACTGGGAGGGTGTGACTGAGTGGGGTTGACTGGGAGAAAAGCAGGGAGATGTGCCTGGGGACAGAGAGAGGAGCGGCAGTTGCAAAGAGGCATAACAGAGGGGAGATGGGGACTCGTTCTACAAGTCGCCCGGCTTGTTGGGAATAGAGGGGGCAAGGCTGACTCGGGAAGGCTCACGCTGGCCATGTGTGGGCGCTAGAACACAATCACAAACGTGAGCCTATTTCGAAGGCAGTAAGGGGTGGAGGCAAGGTTTTTAACAGGGGAGCGATGTGGTTTTTGCCTTTTAGGAAGTTCGGTCCAAGGCGAGGATGGAAGAATGGACTGCGTGAGGTCAAAGCTGGAGGTAGCGATAGCAATTAGAAACATCCCTAGGTAATTGACAAAAAGTGGTAATGGTGTGAAGGCAGTGAGTGGCACTGGCAAATACAGAGAAGAGTCCACATCTTGGTGATGTCAGAACACATTAAAATGCACGGGACAAGATGACAGAGAGAGGGAACACAGGGTGTGGTTACAACAGAGCTGCAAAGTAAGGGGGTAGATGAGTTAGGGGGGACCTGCAGGTTCATGGGTCGGAGGTAGGGGCTCTCATCTTGTTAGGAAAACGTTCTTACAAGAGCTTTGGAAACAGGAATTCCTGGACTCCATCCCTAGAGATTTGCATTTTCAAAACACCCCAGGGGAGGCTATTGGACCCGGATTTTATCCCTTCGCTTAAATACTCCCTATGTGTCAGGTGCCCAACTGGGCACCGGAGATGCTGCAGTGGGTGAGGCAGGCGTCCTGCCTTCAGCAGAGCCTTTAGTTGAGAGAGACCAGGGTAGACAAATAAAATACTACATACAGTAAACAATAATGTTCAGGTAACGATATGGTCGATGAAGAAAATACAGGGTAAGCGGATGGACTGGAATGGAAGGCGAGGATAGGACTGCTATTTTAGGTGAGGTAGCTGGAGAGCCTTCTCTGAAATGGTGGCATTCGTCCCAGGACATAAAAATAAATGAAAACCTTAGAGAAACGCTGAGCTGTAAAACGTGGGGAAAGGCACCGAATGTAATGTGAAAAGGGCAGGGATGGAGGAGTGGTGAGCTCTGCTGTGGCCACAACTCGAAGCTCTGACTTAGGCCTCTGAGTGGTGACATCCTATAAGCCAGTGTATATAACAGAGCTTGTGGGGCTGGGCTGGCTCAGGACGCAGATCTGGGAGACGTCAGGCTATGGGTGGTGGTTTAAGGTGTGAGAGCGAGTGGCCTGAGAATGGGACCCAGGGGAGGACGCTGGGAAGGACATAGAGGCAGCAGAGACATGGGAAGAAAACCAGGAGGCAGTGTGGCCGAGGGAAGAAGGGAGTTCAAGAAAGGAGACCCCAACAGGTTCAGGGACCTGCCTGGAGGTCAAGTGAGAGCAAGTTCAGGAGGATGGGGTTTGGGGTGGCATAGACCAAATAAAGGAGGTGAAAAATGGAGATAAGAGGAATTCAGGGGAGGGAAGAAAAGTCCTGGAGTGTGGTAGAAGGGCACAGGGTTGAGGGAGAATTTTTAAGGTGGAGAGACTTGGGCAGGTGTGTGTATTAACGGGAAAGAGCCAGTGAGGAGCAGTGAGAGGAGAGGACTCGTTAGGACCCTGACAGAGGAGAGAAACTGAGGTCCCTTCCCTCAGACGAGGTGGAAGGAGGGGTGGGTGCTCCTGCTAGTGTGATTCTAAGCAAGTTTCGGAGAAAATGTATCCCCAACCTAAGGACTTTTATTTTGCTGTAAAGTGGAAGCTTAAGCCCTCTGCCAAGAGTGGGGTGGGCGGGGCGGGGGGGGTGCCTCGGCAGAGTTGGGGAAAGTGGCAAAGTGTCGTAGAACTTGTCCTTGGAAATAGGTCAGTGAGGTGACATGGCCAGGGGTGGCGGCTGGCTGGTGGCGCAGCTGAGGGAGAGGCCTTGCCTTTGAGGACCAGCATCCTGCCCCGGGACAGGTGTTCATCCAAGGCTCTCCAGGGGGATGGAGCTGGGTGGCTGCTGTGCTGGGGTTCTGCCCATAGGTTTAGGGACAAGGAAGGGGAAATCAGTGCACCAACCAAGGAGGCTCTCGGTGCTTCTGGAAGGGAAACCTCTTGTCACAAGGCGACCTCGTGGTGCAGCGCTCCCTCTCTGTGGTCTGAGCTGCTGTAAGGACTGCTTGCCTGCAATCACCGCAGAGTCTCTAACACCTGAGGGGCAGAGCCTGGGAATCTGTATTTTCATAAGCTTTCTAGATGATATTAATGTATACAAAGGTTTTAACAACCGCTCCTTCCTCAGGCCTAAAATCCCTCAGCAGCACCCTGATACATCTCTAACCCCATCAAAACATCCTCAAATAGCCCGGCCACAGGTCATGCTGTGGAGGGGAAGCCTACCCATTTGTCTCCCACCCCCAGTGTAGACAAGGCAGGCCCTCAACACTCCCGCCCCCTGCCCTGCCCCGCCCCCTAGCAACGCCGAGATCCCAGGTCTCTGCCTTGTTCCTGCAGAATCAGTATTGAGAGCGGTACCCCGGCCTCCGGCGTCTTCCCACAGGCCCCTCCGCCCGCCTGCAGCCCAGGCCTTTTCAGCAGGTTCCCTGGAGAGCTCACAGGGCTCCCGCTGCCCACCCCTCTCCGGAGGAGCCCCTCCCGGGCTACCTGTCTTTTCCCTGGCTCTGACACCCTTTCGCCTGGAGCTCCCAGTGAATCCCCTCCCCCCCAGCTCCCAGCCGGCCCTATCGCCCAAGAGAGAGCTGGAATTTAAAAGCCAGAATTAATTAGGCAAATATCAGGCGGGCGTGAGTCACAGCAGCCCAAAGTATTTTAGTCCGTTACAAATGGGAGCCCGCGCAGCGAGGCGGAGCCTGCGGCACCCGCCCCCACAGGCCTCACTTCTGAGCCGCCGCCGCCAGGGGGCGCCTCTCATGGACCCGCGGGCTCCAGTCCGGACTCTGCGAGGGTGTGGGCGTGTGCGTAGGAGGTATGCGACCCCATCCCTCCCAGGGAATCTGTGTCAGAGTCTGTTTGGATAATTGGACGCTGACATAAACAGCCAAGCCAAGGTAGAGACGTGCGTGGGCCGTAAAATCGAAGCGTTCTCATTGACTGGAAGGGGCGCAGCCAAAGGGAACGTTCTCAGAGGGAGCCTGCAACCTGCGTGCCCATCCTGAAAGTCTTCTCGGTTTCTTTTGCAGGCTCCGTGGGCTAGAGGCTCGCGCCGTCATTCTCTCAGCTGGCCTGGGGGGAGGGCCAGCCGGGACGTGGCTGCGATTTCTCGTGCGATGAGTCCTTTTCTCTGCCCCCCACCCTCACTCTCCCAGAAATCTGCCCCCTTCTACTTCCCCTGCCACCAGGCTCATCCCCCACAGACAAGCAATGATTGTCAAGTAACTGCAAAAACTTGGAGGAGTCTTCAAGATCCATTTTCCCTCCTTTAATGAGTTGCATTCATCGATGCAACAAAATTAGTGAGAATGGTATTATGTGCCAGACCGTCGATAAGTGAATCTACCCCGAATCCAGCTCTGGGTAGTTCTAGTCTATGAAAGAAATCAGGACATGCGCATCCTGAAACATAATGAAAAGTGGAGTGTGAGGAAAGTAGCACACCAACGAGTGTGGGATACAGCTCAGGAAGACGATGATGGTCGGAAGGAGTGGAGGTTACATCCAGTTGGGAAGTCGGGAAGGCTTCCAGGAGGAGGTGGCATTGGAAGCATTTGGACTTGTAAGCAGAGGCTGCACCTCTTCTCTGAGCTCGGAGAGTTCGTAAGTGGCGGAGTCGGACCCGTGGAGAGCCCGCTTCTCCTGAAGTCCACTCCAGTGCATTAGATTGGCGGGGTGTCCTTCGTCAGGCAACTCAACCTAACACAGTTTATGAAGTACGAGGGACACCCAAGTATACAGCTGGGTCTGAGGAGACGTCTCTCCTCAAAGGACTAGCAATAGCGCCAGCCCGCCCGGCCAAAGCCTCTCGGTCTCTCCCGCTCTAGTGAGGGCGCCATCGCCGCAGCCACGCCAGCAAGACCTTTGTGTGGGGCTGTCCTGCCTCCCCCGTCCCTCCTCACATCTAACTGGTCACCAGTTCGTGTTGGTTCTGCCTCATTAAAAATTCGATCAATATGTATGTATTGGACATCTCTGTTAGGTTCTGGGAAACAAAGATGAATAAGGCACATTCTTGAGACACCCATGATTAATGACGGAAGGCAACTGGTAAACCAAAAAGATGGTGTACTGTGTACGGAGCAGTGTGCTCTGCCGGGCGTGCTGTGCAGGGGCACAGGAGCGCAGGACTCCGCCAGGCGGGGGTTCAGGATGGGCACTGACAGGCAGGCTGCTAGTTCTTGCCCCTTCTCCATCGCCAATGCCACATGTCCCATCAGGCTCTAAGCAGGGACAACTGGATAATGGCAAAGCCTCTTAATGGTCTCCTTGTCTCCAAGCCTCTATCCTTGTGTTTTCCATTCTGTTACTGGATCTTAAAAATGCAAATCTATTTGCATACACACTTCATCCTCCTTAAAGCTCCTCAGTGGTTTCTGGTGGTTTCAAATAAAAGCTGAGCTCTAGGTCTAGCATACAAGGCTGGTAACGGTATGGGCCCTGCGCACCTTTTCAGCCCGTTAGTGGATACTCCCCCTCCCCCTAGAGCCGCGTTTACTCACTTGAAATTGCCTTTGAACATGTTATTCTCTATGTTAGGGTCCACTCTCTATGTGTCTTCTCAAGGAAACGCTATTTTTCTTTCCAGATTCTATAAAAGCTCGCTGTGGTCCTTGGGCACCACACTGGCTTCATCCTTAGTCTTCTCTTGGTATTTGGAACACCCTCTGTCACCCTCATCTCCACTCTTAGCTGCAGTGGTCCGTCAGGCACCTTGTTCATCACCCGACAGAAAACACCCTGCAGACAGGGGCTGTGTCTGTGCTGCCCAGGTGGCATTTGTCACATAAATATAAGGATGTAACCTGAGAATACGTACATTCTCAGAAACCATTGCGAAATGAGAAGGAAATTTTATCTAAAGCAATGAGGCAACTAACAGAATGGAAATTGGTGTTGACATCACCCTTTACTTTTTAAAGATGTTTCCTTCATCTACAATTAACAGCAGATACCCCGAGATGCCCTGACAGCTAGACCAGGTACCAGGGAGCCCTCGGGCCTCAGAGCATCCCCAGGGGCGTGGTATGGCCTGGCCTCTCTTTTCCAGTTCCGGCGTTGGCAGCGATAGCTTTGTGATTCAAGCAGTTTAACATCCTGGAGCCGTGGTTTCCCCATCTGTGTAATAATAGTGATGATGATGATAATGAGTTGAATAATGGCCCCTGAAGTATATGTCCACTTGGAACTTCCGAATGTGTCTTGCTTTGGATAAAAACAGACCCCTTGCTTTGGGTCTGTGCATATATAATTAAGGATTTCTGGATCATCCTGAATTCGTGTGGCTCCTAAACCCAATGTGGTTGTAGCAGAGGCCGAAAAGGAGACAGAGACACAGAGGGGAAACCCAGGCAGAGAAGCCGTGTGGAGACACAGGCAGAGCCTGGACAAACGCGTGCATCGGCTCAGGAACGCCAGCGATTGCCAGCAGCCCCAGGAGCCAGGAGAAAATGCAAATCCTTCTACAGACATGCACCACCCTCCTTAAAGCTCCTCAGCTGGTTTAGAATAGAACCCAAACTCCAGCATGGCCCTGCTGTAGAAGGATCTGGAACAGATTCTCCCTCAGAGGCTCCAAAGGAAGCAAACCTGCCAACAGCGTGATTTCAGACTTCTGGCCTCCAGACTGCGTGAGAATGAATTTCTGCTGTTTTAAGATGCCCAGTTTGTGGTCATTCGTTACGGCAGCCCTAGGAGACCCCTGCGCGGCCTTCCCTGGCCCTGTGGGGTGTGGGACGGTTGGATGAGACAGTCCTGCAGAGGTGCTCTGTGAAGCTCTTTGGTGGCCCTGGGCCACAGAGCTGGGGGTGGAGGACGGAGCCCCCCATCAGAGGGGAGCCCCTCCTCAGTCCCGGGGGACCCCTCCTCTGCAGACTCTGCAGGAGGTATGCCCAGCCTGGCTTCTGGTGTAGCCTGGAGAAGCAACTCCCCCTCTTCAAAGTGCCTTAAGGGCCCCAGCCCGCGGGTGCCATGGAGACAGGGGTTTGCAAACCAATCCATCCCATTAATTCTGTGGGTGTTTCTTACATGGCCAATTTCTGGCTCTTTGGCTTCCGCTCCATTTATTCAGTTGAGATCATTTCCCCCTGGTTTCCCCCATCTGAGCACTTTGGCCCGAGATGGTAAGGGACCCCGCTGCCTCCATCGCCCCCAGGCTGGTGGAGTGTGTGTTACTATGCAGGGCAGCCCAGATGCAGGGAGCAGACAGGCCCCTGTAAACCAGCAGTTATGATGTTGCCGCCCCCTATCCTGTGGAAGCCCGCTCCCTGCTGGTCTGGGCCTGGCCTTGAAGGTCAGACAGGAGGTAGTTTGCAAAGCAACTGAGTCCAGTGTCATCCTGGCAAGATGGTCACCACCACGCAGCCCCTGCAGGGCTTGGAGAGCCACCAGCCCCTTCGTCCTCTGCAGGGAAGAGAGGGGCTCTGTTTGGAGCACCGCAGAGGGGGCGACTCGGTGGAATAAGGAACCGCCCCCACTGCCAAGAAGTCCAGGGAATGCATCGGTTCACTAGAGAGCATCCCCCCTACCCAGGATTTTATGGGAACCTTGAGGATTCTTGAGGAACATCGGCTTCTCTTCCTGGTACCTATGGAAACGCACTGCAGCAGGCCTGAGCCGATGCGAGTGAATAGCTCTGCAACTGCTTCTCTCAGTAATTGGAGGGCAAGGAGCTCAGCCAGGGCTCTGGAAGGTTCACCGAGACCAGGCATCCTGGCCCAGGGTCAGGTGCCTCCGCTCCCTCCCGACACTGCAGTCACATTCTGTCAGAGGCTGAGACGGGGCTCCTGGCTGGAGAGTAGGTCTCCAGTGGTGAGCGGAGTAAAAACACTCCTCTCGGCATCTGCCGGCTCCTCCAACAGTCTTTTGTTTTAACAGGGCGAGGGAATTAAGGAGATGTTCTTTCAGTCCAGCCTGGCTAGTCCATCAAGGCAGCGCCAGGGAAAGGCCATTTTAGAGTCGCTGGAGGCAGGAAGCAGCAGACACCGAGTGTCTGAGACCGAGCTGCTTCAGGGCGAGAACTCTGTCATGAAATCTAGCTGGTTCCAAATGAACCCAGCTTTGATTTTACATCATCCATTGGGTATTAACCAGCCGCTCTGATGAGCCATGGTCGAGTTGTAATCCAATCATTTAGAGGGACAGTGTTTTCAGTGCTGGTTGAACAACAGAATCACAGAGAATGTTTTTGAAAAATATTGCTACCAGGCCCCCTGCCTTCAAAGATTCTGATTTAATTGGTCTTCAGCGGGGCCCAAACACTGGTATGTTTTTAAAGCTGGCCTGGTGGTTCTGCTTTGCAGGTGGTGTGGGAACCACGGGTAGGAAGCAGACCTGGCCTTGACCTCATCCTTGTAACTGCTAAGGTGACTGGCATGGACCGGCTGCTGCTGGGTTGGGGTGCTTTCTCAGCAGTTGACCCACAATTGATCGAACCACTGGCTCTTCCTACACGACCCGGGGATCCGTCACCCCGTTTTCAGCCATTGAGAGAGACTTAAAAATCCTTCCTGGAACGAGGAAGTCGTGTTTGATCCAGGGAAGCCAGCCTCACATTCAAAGATGTGTGGGTTCCAAGTCCACTGCTGATTGTGGATATTCTGAATTTTAGATGCAAACTAGAGCGAATGGAGTGTCCCCAGAATGAGTCAGAACTCCTCAGTCTGTCCAGAGCTACTTAAGGCCGGCCCCCGGACGGAAGTGGCAGAGAAGACTGCAGGAGCTCCCTGGGGTCACTATAATAATGAATAGTAACCACATTTTCCAGTTTCTGTACTTCTTGCTTTGACATACTGGGGCCTCGCCCACTCCAGAGGGACTCCCCTTCCCAGGGTTAGCCAATTCCTAGAGAAGGTCAAGGTCTGGCCTCCAGGCAGAACTTTCATATGCAAATCAACCAATCGGAGCCCACAGCTCCAGCCACCTGCTGTGTCTGCTCTCACACCCAGGGCCACTGTTCCCTGTCTCCATCACCCCAGGGGGACTGGACACCTCGGGACAGACCCTGCTGCAGAGCCTGCCAACATTGTCCAAACCAGATAGTACGAAGTGACATCTCTCGCTTACACGTTCTCTGACCCCTCTGCCTCCTGCCGGATCCTGGGCCTCCCCGTGGCCCCCACTGTGTCATGGCTTGTTCTCTTGGAAGCTGTCAGTATAGCAAACTATCTTTTGATTTCATTTATTTCTAGAGAGAAGGGAAGAGAGGGAGAGAAACATCAATGTGTGAGTTACATCAATCAGTTGCCGCTCGCACACCCCCAGTGGGGACCTGGCCCACAACCCAGGCCTGTGCGGTGCCTGGGAATCAGACCAGCAACCTTTTGGTTCACCGGCCAGCACTCCATCCACTGAGCCACGCCAGCCAGGGCACAAACTACGCTTTCAATGGCAGTCATCTCCTGGTCTGCTGGCCTTGACATACCTGAATAATAATAAAACCTACATTTTATAACACCTTCCTGTGCCTGGAGAAAGAAGAAAAGTAGGAATCAAGCCAAGGGCAACTAGGAAGGAACTGGCGCCCTTGTGTCCAGGGGCAGGAGGGTGAGGATGACCTTGGGTGTCCCCAAGTTTTAAACCCTAGAAAGGATTCCATCAACCAGAATTCGATCTGTGGATGTTTACGTAGCAGAAGGCTGCTGTCTCTTGCACAAGCCTCGGTTGCTCCCCCTAGGTGGAAGTCAGGAAGTCCCGGGTGCAATCCATGGGTCAAGCAGCCGTCTGTTTACACTGAAGGCAGTGTGCCCCAGGCAGGGTGTCCAATGACAGCAAACACCAGCCACAGCGGAGCCCTCCTTGAGGGAACCTGTGGCATCTGGAGCTGGCTGCTCTCTGCTGATTTCAGTGACCGTTAAGGGAAACTTGAAGGTAAGGAAAATTTGGAGGGCGCCGTCCTGAAGGACTAACCTCCACATGGTGCGGTGTATGTGGCGGAAGAGTGAGGTCACACAGCCAGGAGTCTTCTCAGGTTCTCTGGAGGGTCAAGGGCAGGTACGGGATGGGGGGGGGGGTGGAGCTCAGGTGCTGAGCAGAGTCATATGAAAGGTGGAAATGCTGCTCTGCCCTGGGCTCATCTTCTCTGCGTGTCGCCACCTCTAGCTACTTGGTACCTGCCACTGTGGGAGTTTCTCATGCATCTGATCTGGAAAATGAGGGAGGTCCTTTGTCCGGATTTGGTGCCTAGCTCTGGTTCAAATGATGAGCCGAGAGGTTGCCCGTCTTCATTTCTAGCGCTTCTCCTAACTTCACAAATCTCATTCTGAGTCTCAAATGGACGACCACAGCCTCAATACCAGGGCCCCTGCCAGACCAGCCTGTCTTCTCTGCTCATCTCCCTCATCTGTTCAGTGGGCAACAAGTTTAACTGCCTGTGTATGTTGAATTGAATTAGTGTGTGTGTGTATAAATAAAACTGAAAACAATATATACATGTATACATATATGATTGAAAACAATACTTGGTACTTAGTAAGCACTCAATAAATATTAACTCTCAATAAGAAAACCACAAGGCGCATTCGATTTTGTGAAGAGTAAACTGTTCTTGACCCTCGCATGAAAGGTGAAAGGAGGCAGGGTTATTTGTCTCAGTTTCGGGGTGCTTAGGATCTGCCCACAAGTCTCAGGTGCTCGGGAGCAAATAATGGGGTCCAGTTGAGGAGTACAGTCAGGCAGGCCCATCAGGGCTCACGTGGCCTCCTGGAAGCGGGGACTCGCTCTGCCTGGAGCCATCCTGCTTCTTCCGAGGCAGCCAGGGGCAGGGAGCTCGGGAATCGCCGTGGCCGGTGGAGCAGAAAGACGAAGACCTCCCTGTCAGAGTGAGCCAGGTGCAGATCTGCTCTGAGATGGAGTACGCAGGTCAGGGCCGTCCCTCTGTTTGCCTGGATAATTCCTTTGCCTTGCCGACCAAATTCGCCACTCCTCTCCCCAGACCGCCTTCTTTTAAGACATTGCACCGCCGCTCAGATTGAGTGAACCGTGGACCTGAAACGGTACATTACAGAGCACTGTGCTGTAGTTTTGCTGTTGACATGCCTGCCGCTGTGAATTGAGCTGCTTTATCGTGAGCTCCTCAAAGTTGGGGACTAGGTCGTTCATCTGTGCATCCCCGGCGGCGGTCAGAGCACTGCCACCTAGGAGCTGCTCAGTAAGTGTCAGGGTCAGTGAATGAACTCAGGGAACCCCTCTGAGCACCAGGCCTGAGGTGGGAGAACGACGCCTGCTTCCCAGCATGATTGTTTGGGCAAGGCGAGGTGCTGCCTGCAACCTGTGCAGGATACTCAGAGCTCAGGTCCCTCGCTGTCCGGCATGTGCAGGCCTTCGGTCAGTGGGACAGAGGTGACTTCCCATGAGGGTCTCCAAGCCTTCCTTCCAGGGCACCTGGGGAGGTTCTGCTGCCCGATGACCACCTGGGCATCTTCCTGTCAGACCTCCACATGCACAGAGACCCCCCTCCTTCCACCTGGGGCATCTTTCTTCCACTCTTCAGCCACACTTCCCCTAGAATTATCTGGAAACTCATGTCTTGTGGTTTCTTGGCAGATTCTCTCAGGGCCTGAACAATTATTTCCTCTAAAAAAACGGAGCCTCCAAAGTCAGTTAAGTACTTGGGGGAGAAACCTCAGAAATTAGGAGAGAATTTACTAGAAATAGCAGGACACTGGTGAGCACCTTTGGGGCTCCAAGACTGTTTCTGGACAGAAACAAAAAGAGTTGCGTGCTTCCACTGGAGAGCACTGCTATTCTGTAGCTATTTTAGTCTGTGAGACATACAGGGTCCAGCACAAATAACGCCCCTTTTGTATTACAGAATCATAAGCAGGTAATTCTGTATCATAACAATATCACACTCGAGCACACCGTGTGATATTTTAGGTGAAATGTTCAGATGAAAACTATAATTGTGACACCCATGTTATCGCCCGACCAACCACACCCCAGCTGGCCTCACTTCTGCCGGGCCCTGTCCACGCGGCTTTTACTCCTCCCCCCTCTCACCCTCTTCTCATCGGGTAACTTCCCTGATGCATGCGGCCTGGTCTCCTGTCGTCCAGGAAGACAGGGGTGGCGTGAGCCCTGGCTGTGGGTGACGGGTCCCCACCCCAGGAAGGAAGGAAGGCTCCTGTGATGGATGTCGTTCTGCAGAAAATAGACACAGTGTGTCCTTGGGCATTTCCAGCCAGTCGAGCCTACAGCAGATGACTCTGAAACGTCCCTTCAGGCCCCCCACAATACTGTTTGCTCCTTCCACACCCTGGCCTTTGGGGTAGACCCCCAGCCTCAGTTGCCCTGCAGAGAGACCCCAGCTGGAGAGCCCTTCCCCTGCAGCTTTTGGGGGGCTGGACTCAGAGGGTGTTGCTGATTTGCAGCCACACCCCACACAGGAAGCTGCAAAGCTGGAACACACTGTGCGGTCCTGCATACCACTGCTGAGTGTTCACAAGCTCTCGAGTGTGCCTCCTGGTTCCAGGGGAGGACGGAGTGATCAACTGTAACACAGCCCAGGAGCTCGTGCACCTGCAGAGCATCTGGGTGCACCCCAGGCAGGGCCGGGGTCGGGTGGATGTGTGGTCAGGAGTTGAATGGAAACATCACCCAGTGAGCCCAGGCGCAGCGCACGGCTCCCGAGTCCTTGCTGCATTGTCCAGCGTGAGTGCAGTTAACACACACGCGTGCTAACACCATTCACTTCCTTGCCTCTACAAGGGCACCCCAGCAACAAAGCGTCTGTTCTGCTTCTGCAAGGGACCAATCCATCACACTCCCAACACCGCCGAGCGTTCCCGAGACGGGCTGTCTCGGGATCACTTACAGTCAGCGCAGAATTGAAGTCAATCTTGGCTGAATGCTTCTAGGAATACCAGAAGGGCAGTATTTTGGACATAAGCGTTCTGAATTCAAACTAACCTCTCAAATAAGTGTCAAGAAGCAAACAGAGGAGTCAGAAATTAATAATAGAGACAGTTGACTGTGACAACACTGGACAGAAACACTGTTTGGAAACATTACCATCTCTGGGAAGTGCTTGCGTAGCTTGTGTGTGTGTGTGTCCTTCCCAAAGAATAAAAGCATTGTCATAATCCCTTTACAATAAGATTTGCTAGCTGCTGCCAAATCACTGGTTAATTTTAGTAAATCCTTTCCCTCCCTTATTCCCTTTTCTCATTCTCTCCAGTTTCTTGTTTAAAGTTACAAATTTCTGAAGGTTCAAAAATGTGTCTGGCATCAAAAGCAAGACCCATGAAATAACAATGAATTGAACTTCACCAAGATTTTACACACTGCTCTTTGGAAGACACCGTTAAGACAATAATAATAAAAAAAATCCACATGTTGGGAACATATATTTGCAAAGCACATATCTGATCAAGGACTTGTACTTAGAACATCTAAAGCATTCTCAGAACTCAGTAAGAAAATAAATAACCAAATATTAAAAAGGGCAAAGTATTTGTGTAGACACTTCACTAAAAGGATACACAGATGGCACTGTCAAGCACATGAAAAGATGCTCCACATCATTAGCCATTAGGGAAATGCAAATTAAAACCGAGTGAAATGCCGCTGCATCCCTTTTAGATCATTGAAATGGAAAAGTCTGAGTTAAAATGAAGAGTCTGAAAATGATGAGCATCGGCAAACATGGGACGAGCTTGAACTCTCACACGCGGCTGGTGGGGATGTGAAATGGTGCAGTTATCACTTTGGGAAACCGTGCAGTGCTTTCCGAAAATACCCACCGTGTGAGACTGCTAGGTATTTTCCCGAGAAATAAAAGCCTATGTCCAGATGTCCATACCACTTGCTGCTTGTTCACTGCTCAGATCACACTAACTTCCAGCCCCAAACTGGAAACACTCAAATGTCCACCAGCAGGCGAACAGACAGATAAGTAGCGGTACGTCCATACAGTGAAATGCTCTCAGCTATTAAAAGGAATGGACCACGATGAGACACAGCAACATGGATGAACCTCAGGATAACTATGCCGAGTGATAGAAGGAGTACATACTGTATGATTCCGTCTGTAGAAACATTCTACAAAACGTGAACTAATGTGCAGGGGCAGAAGCCTATCCATGCTTTCTTGGAGATAAGGCTGGGGAGAGGGGCAGGGGTAGGGATTGCCAGGAGGCAGGAGGAAACTTGAGAGTGAAACATATTCCTTGTCTTGATTGTAGGGATGGCTCGATGTAGCGATAGTGTTTAAAGTGTCAAGCCATCCAACTGAGCACTGTAAATGCGTATAGTTTACAGAGTGTTAACTGTACCTGAATAAAACTGTCACAGATGCCTGGGGTGGCACCCCATGGGGTGCTTTGTGCACAGTTAGAGGTGGTAGAGGTCAGCATATCATCCCTGCACATGGGCTTGTGGGGCTCTGGATTTGTGGGGTGTCATGTGGAGATGTCTGCAGATCATTCTGAACCTGCAGGTTGGGGTGGGGTGCAGGAGGCATCTTGGGGATCATCTCCTGATAGCTCAGGGCGCCTCGCCACACATCCAGTCTAGCCCTGTGCTTCGTGCTCATGGTTTACAGCTGAGGAGAGTCTGGTGGAAACAGCAGTTCAGCGTCAGCATGTAGGGAGTTCACGTAGAAATTTAGTAGTAGGCTGCCCTTGCCCATGTGGCTCAGTTGGTTGGAGCATCGTCTCCTACACCACAAGGTTGTGGGTTCGATCTGCAGTTGGGGCATATGTGGGAAGCAACCAATCAATGTTTCTCTCACACTTTCCCTTCTATTCTCTCTAAAATCAATAAACATAATTTAAAAATTTTTTAAAATATTGCATAGTAGGTTGAGATCTTAGTTCAGTTCTGTGATCTGATTTGGAATTATTTCAGAACTTATAAAATGGGATGGTGATACTTACCCTACCTCTTGTGGAGGTACTCAGCATCAAACAGATAATTGTGGGGAAGTGTTTGCTAACTACTTCGATGCCAGATGCCGTTATTAGATGCACAGAAGGAGAGGCAGGAGGTGAAGGCCATGTGGGTAAGGATTGGTGGGCTTATCAGGTAGACCCTCCTCCTGGATTAAGTCAGGAACAAGGGAGGAGAAAGGGGTTCTAGAAAGGCACAGGAGCTGGGGAATTGCACTAGCTGAGAGCAGAAACCCTGGGCCCAACTTAATCAATGGGAACATCATGATTTGTGGTCAAGTACATGGCAGATGTTTGTCATTTTATGACTGTCCAGAAGCCATCGCCTCCTCCTCAAAAGTCCTTGGGTTTTCTTTAGGGACACCAGTTCTTCCGGCGGCAGGCATTGCTGGTGGAGAGCCGTCAAGGCGCCTGTGTCTCGGGCTCAATCCGAGGGGCTGAGATTGCTGACCACTCTGTCTGTGCGGCAGCCCTCCCTCCTCCTGCGGCCACGTCTTCTCCCGGTGCTCCTGTGGGTACAGGGAGCGCCCACGTGTTCACACCGCCCCCCCACGGTCTTTAGTGATTGCTTTAGAAGTGGGTGTGGCCTGGGCTAAGCCTGTCAGGGTCCTTCTCTGGCCTTCTTTGGGTAGGGCCTTATCTGGAGGCACTGTCCTGCAGAGAAGGCTGAACTGCAGTGAGAGGGGAGCGACGGAGACTCAGCCCTTCCTTCCTGAGGCATCAGGCAGCACTGGGGTTTGGCTCTTCAATTCTTCTCCTGCTTATGCAATTTATTTGTGTATTCTTAAAAAACCACCACAACAAAAAACTCAGCTTTTTGCCTAGCCAGTTTGAATTGGGTTTATGTCGCTTGCAACAAAATTTTCTACTTAATTGAAAAAAAAGAGTATGAACTTTGAACAAATTTAATTTAGGTAACTATTTATTGAGCACCTACTATTTGCCTACTGCTTAATATATATCCAGTGAAATCTTTTTTGAGTCATGCAATTATTTCTCTCATTCAGTGAATTAGGAAACCGAAACTGAGAAAGATTAGTGGGGCCCATGATAGAGTAACAATCAGATTCAGGACTGAGACCAACTCCGTTGGTTCCAAAGGCACCCCCACCCCTCCCACCACACATATCACTCACCTGGGAACGGAGTTCTTCCAGGACGAAATCCCATCTACCCTCATATTTTTTGCACCTTGAAAATTACTGGTCACCTGCCCTGGCCCATGTGTCTCAGCTGGTTGATGTGTTGAACTGTAAACCAATGGGTCATAGGTTCAATTCCTGATCAGGGCACATGCCTGGGTTGCTGTTTGGTCTCCAGTGGGGGTGGGCATGGGAGGCAGCCGATCGATGTTTTTCTCTCACATTGAGGTTTTTCTCCCCCTCTCTTTCTCTCTCCTTCCCCTTTCTCTAAAAATAAATGAGCATGTCCTCGGGTGAGGATAAAAAAAAATTACTGGTCACCTAATGGCCATCTTACTTACACATGTCTGTTCAATGACTGAAGTGTTAAGTTTAATTAGAATAGTTCTGAGTTCAAAGAACTAAGATAGGGCCATGCAAGATTTGGTAGTCTCTGCAAATAAGATATTTTACATAATTGATGTATTACTCAAAATGAATCTAGAATTAGGTTTCCCTGAACCAAGTAATATTTTAAATATAGAGAAGAACTTGGTCCCTAATGGAACTCATGATAAATTATTTTAGACAATAATTATGCCTTTTTAAAATATCTGCATAAATCTAGATTTTTTTTATCCCTTAATAGGTTCATTGAAAGCAGGAGCTGTGGGCCAGTGGCCTCTGAGCAAAATTTGAAATTCAGATATGTTTTGTTTAGATGGCATGGTGCTAAAAATTGAAACAACTGCCAACATTTACAAGCAGGAGTTTTTATTAAAAAGTCTGAAGTTTGGGTTTCTTTTTTAAAAATGGGATAATGTGGGGGCACTGGGCCAGTGTGGCCACAATCAGCTGGACAAAGGCATGGCTGTGCGCTTTGGTCAGGGTGAGCCCAGAGTCCCCTCCTGGTTCCCCCACTCTGGTGACCCTCTTGTGTGTGTTGGCACTAGCAACCCCTGGCTAAGGCATGTTACACGGCTTTAGGTCAGATAGGCATAGGAAGAACACACGGAGTAAAAGAGTTTTACTCCACCTGCTCCACAAAGGACCTCAAATCTGGGGGCTAGCAGAAATATTTTTGAAAAGCATTCATTTTCCAGACTACCTAGAAATTTCTATTTGGTCAGTGCCAGTAAGTTTCTCCTTGCACTGATTCACTGGGTAAGTGATAAAGTTGCCTTTGTCGTTGGCATAGGCACCTGCAGTGGACTCCTCCCAGAAATTCTTTCCCACTAACCTTCCCGAGCGGCACTGCGGTGCAGGTCAGAAGGAATGCAAAGCTGAGGGTTTGGAATGGCAGTGAACGCGCTCAGCTGATGAGTTGGCAAAGGAAAAATGCTGACATGGAAGAGAAAAGCACTTCATTGCTCTTACTTACAGTGTCTGGACTGCCCTTTTTATTTGGTTGTTTCCTTGTCTTATTTTGGTTTCTCGCGATGCCACCCTAGTGGAATTTGTGAAGCATTAAGGTTGCTCTCAATCTCCCTTCACTCCGTTTATGAATTACGCCCTTAGACTGTGTAACGCCTGCTGGATACACAGGAAAACATGGATGTGAAGCACATGAAGCCAGAAGCAGAATAACCAAGCTCTGACCCTGCCTAGGGCAGGGCGTTATTAGTCATGTCATTTAACCCTTCTAATTTTCTCAGAAGAAAATTCAGAAGTTAAACGTACACGTTCCCCTGTCACACTGCCTGGCTCTTATACTCGCTGCCGGGGTGTCCTTGGCAAGGAATTGACCCCTGTGTGTCCTGGTCCCTGCAAATGTTATTATAGAGGGATAATGACTATAGCAACTGCTTCATTAGATCGTGGTGAGCATTGTCAAAGTATAATTTTCAAAAGCTGAAAATATACATCTCATGGGTATATGTGGTGAGGATTGTATCAAAGATTTTTTGACATGTTAATTATGGAACCAGGAGGATGAGAAAACTGGGTTAAAGGACAAAAGATGGTCACTGGAAGAGAGAAAGAAAGATTCAGTGAGGCTGCAGCATTTGATACAAAAATTGTTAATATCCTGCAAGTAAAAGAACCATGATCTTTGGGGCCGTCTTTTCTAGCAGACAAAAATAATTGGCAAAAATCATCTGTGACGTGTCAGTTTTCTAACTGTTAAAAGCTACTTGGACCCCAAGACCTGAACAGTATTTTCAGTAAAGTTCCATCTTCGAGTCACTTTCTTGTGCCCAGAAGCGATCACGATTCTCCAAGTGTATATGCTGTAATCAGTGTACAGTGCAGCCAAGCCACCGCCTCCATCTTTCCGATACGGTAGCTCATGGCCGTGCTGCCGAAGTTGGAAGTTGAATGAGCTCTTTGGCCATCACAGCTCAGAGTATTGATTCATCTTCAGTCTCTTGTCACATGATTCCCAGTCTCTCTCGCATGTGCTATTTTAAGCTCCTCCTTCTCTACCTTTTGCTCATACAGGTGCTTTCTTGGAATAAGAGCCAACTCTGGCACTCAGGTGTTCTTGGGTGTGGACCTTTGAACTTGTTCATTCATTCAGGATTTTTTATCATCTTCTGCTATCCTGCAGTCATTCTTTTGGGAATATAAATTAATGAATATGGTGGCCATAGTCCTTGACCTTGTGAGTCTTTCAGTCTGATAAGGAACAGGAACAATTGGTCTAATGGGTATTTTAGAAGGAGATAAGAGTTCTAACAGGAAGTACAGAACACTATGGTAGAACCTCTGACCTAGGTTTGGTGAATCAAGCAAGACAGTTTGGAGGAAATTATGTTATAAATTATATGGAATATATTATAAATTATATGCTAGCTGAATAAGGACAGAGATGTAGGGGTTGGTCAAGCAAAAAGAGAGGAATAATGACATAGCCAGTAAAACAGCATGAGCAAAGACAAGAGAAGCTCTTCTAGGCTCTGATTAGGAATGCAAGATCAGGAAGTAGCAGGAGAGAACAAGCAGTAGTGGTAAGCCAGGTTGGAGTTTAAACTTTATCCTAAAAGAAGTAGGGAACGATTATATGATACAAAGAAAGGAGTGGCAAGAGACTTTCACTCTAGAAAGAGCACTCTGACTGCAAAGTGAGGAATGCACCGGAGAGAGAGACAAAGCCGAAGGCAGGGAGACCACGTGGGCTGTTGCAGCGTTCCAGGGGAGAGATGGTCGTGTTCCGAAACGTGGCAGCAACAGTGGCGATGGGGAAAAGTGAAGGGGTGCAGGAGATCTTTAAAGGTAGAAATGACAGGTACCTGCTGAAAGATTAGCCCTAGGTGGTAAATGAGGAGGTGGTAAAAATAATACCTGAGGTTTTTTTACTTGAATACTTGGATGAACACCTGGCACCTTCACTGAGAGGGAGAACCTAGGTGGAGGAGCGAGTGTTCTCTTGTGTTTGCTGTTTGTTTCCCTGGGCACAGGCTGGGTGATGCGTTCTGTTCTGCACATGCTGAGTTTGGACTGACAGTGGAGATGTCAAGTGTGCAGCTGAAAACGTGAATGTCAGTCTGAGTGGCAGATTCAAGCTGGAGTTAGAGATCTGGGAATCATCAGTGTAGTGATGGGAAGTGAATACAGTGGAGGGGTGAGAGGTTCAGGGGTAAGCAGAAACGAGAATGGAAGCAATCCAACCGTTTTAATTTTGGAAGAGGCAGAGGACTCCACGAGGGAAGAAAAAAAAAAATAACATCTAGAGTTACAGACGGAAAACCAGCAGGGGACTCTCAGGAAGGGGGAGCCATCAACTGCATCAAATACCGCTGAGAGGTCGTCCAGGGTATTGCTCTGTCACAGTTCTGTTATCCAGACTTCAGCAAGCGTGTCGCTCTATTCGTTCATTCGTTTAAACAAATATTTATTGAACCCTTACCATATACCAGATACTCGTCTAGGTCCTGGGGCTATGGTAGTTAAGGAAACACAGATTGGATGTAAGGCAGGTTAGAATGTTCAACCAGACTGAGAAGAAGACCGCGTCCCGTCTTATTTTCTGTAATTTGGAAATTGACATCCTTGGGTTTCAGCGAACTTCGACTGTCCTAATAACATCTAATTTGTATTTTGTTTTCTTCCCCAAGAGAATATCATGAGAGACCTTGTCAGATGTCATATTGAAATCCAAGGATAGCATGCTTCATGCATTTCCCCAGTCTCCTGGGGTAGCAGTATCTGTGATTAATTATTTCTACTTCCTGGGAGATAGAATTGTCAGAAAATCAAGTTTCGAAACTTGTCAGACACTTGGATTCAAGCCAACAAATTCAGTGCACAGATTACTCAGTATCTACTGAATATCTGCTTTGAATAAGGCACTGTTCTAGGTACCGGACACCGTGGTGGTCGAAGCAGATGGGTCCCCAAACTGCTCGCGGAAGGTGAGGGAGGGTAGTGCTTACGGCAGAGCAGGTTTCCTTGAGTGTCCTATGAGGGAGCACATCCCCACATCATGGCCTTTAAGGTGTTCCCACGAGAAGATAACCCTCTGGCAGTTGCATGGTTCTGAAGATATGCTCCGCTGTTGCGGTGGGGGTGTTCAGAGGACAGGGGATGGCCGCAAGTATCTGTGACAGATTAAAGCTGGGAGCCGCGGGTAGGATCATAAGGGACACAGAGACTTTATGCTACAAGAAAAAAGTCACGAGGCCGAAGGGCATTGCAGTGGCTTCAGGCACGGGACCGACATTGGACGTGAGGGCTGCAGTGGAGACCGAACTCTTCCCGGCGGCCACCGCGAGCGGCTGTCCAGGGGCCCGCACCTCAGCTCCCTAGGACAGAGTCGTGATTTCCCTGCCCCCGCCAGCCTTTCGCTGTTTGAGCTGATGGTTCTTTCATTGATGTGGCATTTTTTAAAATATGTATACCCGGACCTCCATCCGGAACTTCTCTTCTTCAGCAAAACAGTCACTGCTGTTTCATCGATGTTTCATGCAATAAGCTACACCAGTGATTTTCAACCTTTTTCATCTCATGGCACACATCGACTAATGACTAAAATTTTGTGGCACACCAAAAATTTGTCTTTTGCTGATCTGACCAATAAAAGGCGTAGTTTTGTTTCGTTCACACTGGAAGGTTACTGCTGTGTTGGCTGTTGTCACTTTTGATTTGACAATCTAAAGGAAAAGAGGTCAGTGCCCCTGACTCAATGGTCAGGTATTGCAGGTTTCAAACATTCTGAGGCACATCAGCTGCCGTGGCACACAGGTTAAAAACTGCTGAGCGTAGTTGGGAAGTTGTGATGTGTGTAAAATGCCCACAAAACCGTCACCACAATCAAGAAAATGAACACATTCCTCAGTCTCAAGAATTTCCTTCTGCACCTCAGTAATTCTTCCCTTGCACACTTCCAGTCCCACCCTGACAATCATGAATGTGATTTCTGCCACAATATGTAAAATATCATTTCCTAAAATTTTGTGTAAATTAAATCAGTATTTACTGAGCATTTTTTTTTTTTTTTTGAGAACGAACCGTGCCATTCGATCAATAGTTCATCACCTTTTATGGCTGAGTAGTGTGTCATCGTATGGCCATATGACAGGTTGTTGATAGAGATTTGGGTGGTTTCAAGTTTGGGACGATTACAAATTAAACTGCTGTGAAAATTCACGCACAAGTCATTGCGTGGAGTAATACATGCCTGCCATTTCTCTTAGGTAAGTATCTAGGGGTGGAATCGCTAGATCATATGGTAGTTATATTCTTAACATTTTAAGAAACGGCCAAACTGTTTTCCAAAGTGGTTGCACCATTCAACATCCCCACCAGTGGCCGATATAATTCTGTTCCTCCATGTCTTCGCCACGGTCAGTCTTTTAAAATGTCAGTCATTTTAAAAGGCGTGTAATGGATTCCCCTAATTATGCTGTGCATATTTTCACGTGTTTATGTGCTATCTATCTATCTTTAGTAAAATGTGCATATCTGTTGCCCATTAGTATTGGGTCTTTTTTTTATTATTGAGTTGTAAGGCTTTGTTATATATTCTAGATACGTCTGTTTTCTCCCCACCCGTGGCCTGTCTTTTCAACCTCTTACCAGTATCTTTGAAAGAGAAGCTGTTCTTATTTTGATGAAATTCTCTCCTTTATGGCTTGCCCTCCACCATTGCTGCTCTGGTGAAAAGCGATAGTCGGGGAAGTGGAGGCAGGGACACCGGAAACAGCTGATCTCCTTCCCCCTTCCTCTCGGGGGTGCTGGGTCAGGCAGGGACTTACAAGGACAAGTGTATTCCCCTGGGGAACTGAATGATCCTAGGCAGATGTGCTTACAGACATGTCAGAGCTGCACATTTTAAACATTTAATCTACAAGAAATAATGGCAGCCCACTCTCCTGAATCTGTTACAAGGAGGCTAGATAGGGGGCATTGTGTTATATATCACAGAAGCTTCAGACCGGGCTCTCAGGCTCGTAACTTCCTTTTTTCCTTTCCTCCCCTCCCCTCCCCTCTCCTCCTTTTTCCTCTCCTCTTCTTTTTCCACCCCCCCTTCCTTCCCTCCCTTCCTCCTTTCCTCCTTTCCATTGTATGGTGTCAGTTTTCTAGGGCTGCTATAGTAGAATGCTACCCACCAGAGGGCGTAAACAATGGAAATTTTATTTGCTCACCTTTCTGGAAGTTAGCAATCCAAGATCAAGGTGTCAGTGGGTTTGGGTTCTTCTTGAGGCTTTTCCTGTGGGCTTGCAGATGGCTACCTTCCCACTGTGTCCTCCAATGGTCACCCCTCAGTCTGTGTTGTCGGTGGGCTAATCGCCTATCAGGACGTCACACGTGGGATTAGGGCCCACCCACATGACCTCAGTTCACCTTCATCGCCTCTTTAAAGGTGCTCTCTCCAAACCGTCACCTTCTGAGAGCTAGAGATGCAGACTTCAACACAATTCAGCCCAGAGCACCCACAATACCTCCATCAACGTCCGGAAATTAACATCGATTCTGTTGTGTTCCGTGGACCTGGTTCAAACCTTGCTGGTCGCCAGGGATGTCTTTTTCCGGACCGAGCATTGGGTCCAGGATCACACGTTGCGTTTGGTTGTGTCTTCAGTGTCCTTTAGTCTGGGGCAGCTCCTCAACCTTTCTGTCTGTCGTGACCTCAACACTTTGAAGCGAGCTATTCAGTTATTCCACACCATGTCCCTCACTTTGTATAATGCCCCCTCATGGTTACCTCCAGGTATGGCTGTGCTCAAGAGTGCCACAGAAGTGCTATTGGGCCCTACTGCGTGTGTCCTCTAAGGCAGCTCATGACGGTGATTTGTCCCATTACTGGCCATGCTATCTCTGACCATGTCCTGAAGGTGGTGCCCGCCAGCCTCCTCCATGGCATTTATTGTCCTTTGGAGTGAGTAAGTATCTTATGGGAAGATACTCTGAGACCCTGTAAATATCTGCTTTTCATGTGTCGTCTACTAGTTTTAGCTTTCATTGATGACTCTTGCCTGAACTGTGGTGTTTGCTAAATGGTGATTTTCTTTTTCCACTTTCCTTCTACACTTTTCAATTGGAGTCTAATTCAAGGGAGCGCTTTCCTTTCTCCACCATTTAAGTATCTGTTCAATTGTATCTGTGTGGTCTCGGATTTTACTTTATTCTATAAGTTATAACCTACAATTCCTTATTTTGCTGCTCAGATTATTCTGGTTTTGGTCATTGGGAGCTGCTTCTGTTGGCTCCAGTGTCCTTTTGATATGGCTCTATCATTTTTTGAGTATTTTCTCACCTCTGACCCTACAAGGTATTCCAGGTTCACCTCGAATCTTCCCTGCCCAAGCCTTCAAATGTGCGCTTTCTTCAAGGAGTACTCATGCCTTTCATTGAGAATATCTGGTGGAAAGAGTTCCGTTTACTAGAGAACACACACTAGCTGTTCTCACTGATGCAGGGCTATGACTGCTTCTAGGCCTTCTCAGCAGACAAAGCTATAAAATACATATATGAACATGCACACATACCTAGAACTATTTCTACATCTATCTCTCTGAATATATGGTGAAGTACTTGAACTTAGACTGATGTCTTCAGTGTGAGTCCAGGTCCGTGAGGCCTATTCCAGCCTTTCCCCTTTCCTGATCTCAGCTGCTTCCTCTGGCAAGGAGCCACCCGTCTCTCATTACCCGCAGCCTGTCTGCTGATTCATGGAACGCATACAAGGTTTCAGAACAGCTAACCGTGACCCTGCGGAAAACAAGCCCACCAAAAAGGACAACACTGTGTACAGTTTGTCTGCTTTATTTTTTTCTGTTTAGTCTTAGAGTAGGTGGTCAAACTAGCGTTTTCCGAAGTTGCGTTGGTTAGTTATCTACCACCATCACCCCAGGTTTGGGGAAGAGAATCGGGTTCATCCTTCTCTGCCTATAGTCCGTCTGCGGTCTCCTTCCCGCCACTCATTTTAATCGTGTATCTGTTCTTTGAGTATGTGAGATGCTAACAGAGTTCCAAGTCACAAGTATAAAAATTTTGTTTACTCAAGACATGTCATTTCCCCCGTCTCTTCTACCAAATTCCTGTTTTTCATCCTGCTTCTGCCCACCGCCTCTGGGTAACCAAGCTTGGTTTCCAGTTCATCCTTTTTATTTTCTTTTTTCATGGATGAGCACGTTCATGTAAATTTTCTTACCTTTCCCTTCTGACTCTGAAAGTAGCATCCTGCAGACACGCTTGCGTAGGTTGCTTCTACAGTTTCACAGTACGGTATCCTATGGATGTGCCATGGTTTATTCCTTCACTTTGCTACATTTAAGTTGTTTCCAATACTGGGCGAGTGCAAACCATTTGCAACGAATAATCTTGCCCATGCTTATTTTCATATTGCTAAGGGATATATAACTTGAGGGTAAATTCCAAGGACTACTCACAGCAATTGCTTTGACTCTTTTGCTGAGTCAATGGATACGTGCATATATACTTTTTATTATGTAATCCCAAACTCTCCTCCAAAAGAATTGTGCTAGTTTATATTCCTGCCAGCAGTGTGTGAGAGTGCATCACCCACAAAATGCCTGTTTTATTAGTTTTTGCCTTTCTGATGGATTGGAAATGGTATCTCAGTGTGATTTAATTTGCATTAACTTAGTTTTCATAAAATCTAATTGAGTGAGTTGAACATCTTTTCCTATGTTTGAAGGTCATTTAGCATATAGTTTTGTGAATTGTCTATAAATATCTTACCTTTTTATCAGTTTGGGGGCTTCTCTTTTTAATTTTATGAGTTATTTACATACTAGGGATCTTAGTTTTTATCTGCGCCACATCCTGCACATATTTTCTCCTGGTTTATCAGTTCCCTTTGACTTTGGTGGTGGCGGCTCTCACCATGCAGTTTCTATTTTACATATTTAAATTTATCAGCAAGGTAGATAATTTCAAAACAACGTCCTGTGGGGTGGTTGGAAGATTTTCTAGAGAAGAAGGGCTTGAGGAAGAACATAATCACAGATTTCCATGTAGGTGAATGACTTTCATGTGAAAAGAGGACTAGACTTGCTCCACTTCTCCGATGGAAAGATGAGGCTAAGTGACTCGAAGTAAAGGAAGCCACTGCTGCCATGGTGCACAAGGCTTCCTAGGGGTGCACGGACCTTGGTTTCACAAGTGGCTTCTGTTCCACCAGAGAATGGAGGGTTCCCATCGTGGCCAAATTCCAAAGGTCAGATATTAGCATTTGGTACGAAGTGAGATGCCCGGTAAGCTGGAGCAGTGAGCCCACAGTGGATTGTCAAAGACGGGTGTGCAGCAGAGGGAATTTCACGTTGAGTGACAGAGCCAAACGAAGGATAGAAAACAAAGGAAGTCAAGAGTTGTGCAAAGCAAATCACAATAGGTCAGCAGGAGGGGCTGGGCCAGTTTTGGAATTGTGGGTTTGTGGGGCCTGCAGCAAGCACGTCCATCAAATTGAGTCAACATAAGCCATTCCAATAGACACCTTGATTAATTTGCATATTCTATAAATATTTATTGAGCTCTGGCCCAACACTGCCTAGGTGTTCTAAATACAGCAGGACAAAAAAAGACATTTTCCTGACTTTGCAAAGCATGCAGTCTTGGCAGTTGTTGCTCACCAGCTGTGAATCTGCTTACCAGAACATTGCTCCAGCCCGGTTGCTTCACCCAGCATGGAAGGGTATCAAGCAATGTCATCTTGCTGAGATTCAGGTGACTTACCTGGCTGGGTGGAACAGAACTAGTTACACTGCCCATACCTTCCATGCCAGGTACTTAAAACAGTTTACACAGTGTGATCACCATGACTGTCCTAGGAGAAGCGTTTTCAGTGCCCCTGTGAGAGTTTTGGAGGAGCGAATGGAAGTGACGAGGTGGAGATAATCATCAGCCCAGACTGGGTGAGTCAGCAGAGAACGCAAAGCAGGACTGAAGACCGCACGCCCCCAGATTCTCCCCTCGGTGATGAACCCGCACAGCACGCAGTCTGGCGTTCTCGTGCTTTTTTCCCTAACAACATACAGAGAACTCACGGACTAGCGAAACACTGCTTGAGACCTCAGGCAAAGGTTTACCCTAAATGGCTGTATTTCCTGCAACCATTGAATTGAAGCTAGTGGCCCTCTAGGACATGGAATAGTTAGATGGCATAGACTCTTGCAACCTCAGATATAGAAGGTTCCTTGTAATCCATCTACTGCAACCTCCCATCATAATATCGCGGCCTAGAGAGGTGAGGGTGTCTCCCCCAAACCACAGCTGGTTCACGTTGTTTCAGGCTTTTCCCGCCTGAAGAGCCTCGTCCCCTAGTCTCTACACTCCGGCTCACCTGAGCCTGCTTTAGCTCCTCCCGTGGATGACGTTCCCTTTTGCCTCTCAACCTTTGTACCTGCCTTTTCTACAGTTTGCATTAAGCCCCCTTTATCGTTCTCTGGAAAACTCCCTTAGTTTTCTGACCTCATCTTATCCCTGGACCATGTGGAAGTCTTCTCTGCTGCGTTCCCATAATCCCCTGTATCTTCCCCATGGACAGGCTCATCACACCTGCGATTCCCTGTTTAATGGTTATCTTCCTCAGCACATCAATAAGCTCTTCTTGTCTTACTCCCCACTGCACTTCCAGATGCTAGCCCAGCATTTTTGGACATAGTGGTTGCTCAGTACATGTTCTTTAGAGTCAATGGAAACCAGGCTCAAACTTAGCTTTTCCAGTTCCCCGTGTGACGCTGTGTCCACAGTGTAGTGCTGCCGAGCGACCGAGCCTTCTTTTCCCGTGCAGGTGTGGGGTGCATGGGGGGACGAAGCATGTTCTCTGAGGACCATATGGTTATTATAATAGTTACAACGTGCCTGGTCAAAGAAAGATATTTGAGAAATCAGGGACTTCAAGTTGATGGATGTGGCCTCACGTGAGAGAACAATGTTAGCAGGGCAACTTTCCAATTTATAGAACAGAACTTACCACAGCAAATGTCATCCTGGATCATCCAGCCGACAAGGTCAGGCCACCCGCCCTGGCATTGCACGGTGTGGCAGTTTGCCCTCCTAGCCCAGGGTTCTTGTGAATTCACAAATCCTTGGGGAAATTCAAACAAAGTTTGTTTGTGGGAATTAATACATAAGTTTATTAATACACAAGTTTATAAGATCCAGCGCCATTCTTTTGCATGTATCTGTCCAGTTTCCCTAACACCATTTATTGAAGAAACTATATCTATTCCATTGTCTATTCTTGCTTCCTTTGTCATAGATAAATTGACCGTCCAGGGCTTGTTTCTGGGTTTACTGTTCTGTTTCATTGTTCCATGTCTGTTTTTCTGCCAGTATCATGCTGTTTTGATTACTGTAGTGCTTCTGTATTGCTTGATATCAGGCGGCATGATCCCTCCTGACTTTATTGTGCTTTCTCAAGACTGCTGTGGCTCTTCATGGCCTTTTGCGGTTCCATACAAATTTTTGCATTGTTTGTTCTAATTCTGGGAAATATGCCATTGATATTTGGATAGGGATTACATTGAATCTATAGACTGCTTTGGGTAATATGGACATTTTAATGATGTTAATTCTTCCTATCCATGAACACAGTGTATATATATGAAAAATTCTTCCTATCCATGAACGCAGTATATATATATGAAAATTTCATTTATTCATGTCTTCTTCAATTTCTTTCTTTAGTGTCTTATAATTTTTCAAGTAAATAAAGGTCTTTTACCTGCTTGGTTAAATTTATTCCTAGGTAATTTTTAAATACGACTGTAACTGGGATTGTTTCCTTAGTTTCTCCAGAAAAGCAAAATCTTGTAAAAGGAAGGGGAATGACATTTAGATAGTCTCCTACTCATACATAAAACAGACAGACAGACAACACCTGTGGCCCCAGACTGACCTGGGCCATTCGACCCCATTAGAATCATCAGAGAGGAAGCTGATGTCACAAGTGATTCTTGTCCCCCATTAGATTCTTCTGGAGAAATGTTCAAACAATCAAACCAGGAAAGTGTGCATGCTCAGGTTGGAAATTATGGTAGGTTGTTTTCTTTGGGAAAAGCATCCACTTCATTTCCTTCTGAGCATTTTCATAAAATGCTCTGATTAACTTGATTCCGTTGGGTTGGAGGTAGGAAGGATTTTTATGGCTCCCACAGGGAATTTTTCAGCCTCACAGGCAGCCGTTGGCCCTCATCACAGTTTAGGGAACACTCAGCACTTCCAAAAGCACTTTTGAAGGCATCCCGGGACTTCATTGGTTAGGGATTTGTTTCAACAAGTCCTGAGGTTTCCTTCTGATTTACAAACTCTCCTTTCATAGAGAACATAATTCAAGTGTGCTAATGTGATTTCTGAGAGGATAATCAGTCTAAAAGTCAGGATAATCTGTTGGCTTATTTTTGTATCATTTCTCAAATACCATAAGCAGATAAATGATATAAACATTTTTAGCATTGAGAAAGATAAAATTGTTATTAAAGCATAAACATTATTTTCTTTTGTCCCCAACTCTCTGCTGTGGACATAAATTGGACAGTCTCACCCACTGGCCACATACTTGTTTTAACTAGAGGCATCTATTATTTCTAATTGACAGTTGAATCTATAAAATTTGTCCTAATCATTAGAGTCTACATTCTCCCCACTGTTTGGACCTGTGAGCCTTCGTCTCATTTAGGGAATGACTGCCAAGTTCACTGTAGAAGAGGTAGACCAGCACTGTGGAATAGAACCCGCTGTGGTGAAGGAGATGTTTTTTATGCATCATCCAGTATGGTAGCCACTAGACATGTGGCTATCAAGAAGTTGAAGTATAGTGTGACTGAAAAGCTAATTTTTTTAAAAATTTAAATTTAGTGGCCACACGATCAGACAGGACACGGGCTATGCACGATCATGTCTATCTACATCCCTGTGGCCAGAACCCATTTTTATTGTTCCAACCCATGCAAAGTATGCTGGGGAATGTAGTCTTTTTCCGTGTGCTCAAAAAGAGGGAAGCAGGCTTGGCGAGCACCAGCAAGCCTCAGCAATAGACTGCCAATCTAATTATAGAAGACGTCTTTGTTCCTGCTTTCACACATAGGACACAGTCGTCAAGGGGGACACCCAAGCCCCAGGTGTTATGCAGTCCTTTCCATCAAGTCCGGATGTGGCTTTTCTTAGACATAAAAGTCCTTGCCTTATTTGACCTCTATCGATCCCTTGTAGAAGTTAACACTGTTTCTAGAATCTAGAAAGATCTCAAGGAGTGATTTCCATTTACAATCAACTTTTAAATGCACCCACGCATTTGTGCTTTGGCCTCTCTAGACACCGGCCCTACTTGTCTGTGCTCTCCTTGTGTAGTTACTGCCTCGCAGCTTCCACACAGAAAACAGTACGGTTCTTCCCACCGGTCACCTGTCCTCGGCAGTGACATTCGCTGCTCTGCAAGTTTGATCAGAGCAAGGCAAGTCACCGCCAAGCCCTGGTGGGTGAATTTAGGAGGAAACGTGTTTTGTTTCTTAGGAATACGAAGACTTGTAGAGGAATGGGCTTGGGAGTGGTGAGCTGAGCGTGCACACCTGTGGGACACAGTTGTGGCTGCTGAAGCGCTGCAGCTCCGGGCGGAGAGAAGGCCGGGGTAGTCCAGACAGGTACAGGGACGACCTGTCTTCCCAACAGCCTTCAGCTCGGATGGCATGATAAGCAAAGCAGGCTCTTAAAGGACGGTTTCGGTAGAGGTTATTTCCAGCTTTGCTCCGGCACTATTGACTCACCATTGAGTTAGTTTCCACATTTACCAGGGCCGGGAATTGCTCTTGTTTCCTGTCGTTAGAGCCTCCTTGGTGCACATCCAGGGCTGTGTCCACGGGTCTTTGCTGTCCTAATTTCTCAGGCTCCCAGGGAGGCTGATGAGTCTCCAGAATGAGAGGACTTCGGGGAACACCAGGGTGAGTTTCCTGCTTGTAACTGATGCTAAATCTGGGGGGTCACAGGCCCATATCCATACCTCCCTCAGGGCACGGCGCCCCTTTCGCTCACTTGTTCACATAATTATTTTCAGAATCAACAATATATACATATCTAGAGGCCAGTGAAAGGAAACTCTTGCTAAAACATCTAAATATTTTCTTTTTATATCTTCAAACCAATGCTAAAGATGATCAAAGTCAGATTGGGGTCAAAGGTGAGGGGTCTAAATGTATATTTTGCAAACTCTTTCACCTTCTCTTTTTCTTCGCCTACTCAGTCTTCTCTATTTGCATTATATATGAAATTTCTATTTATAGGAATGAGTCAGGATTCAAACTTTAGTTTATAGGTAGAAATGGGTTAAATAAAAGGTCTCTGACTGGGCTTCTGCTTAAAGCTGTGGTGAAATAACAAGGACTAAGGCAATTAGAAAACTAGGCAAAATGTGTCTTATTCCATTCAGGTTGCTAAAAAATTGCCATAAACGGGCAGCTTATAAGCAACAGGAATTTATCACTCACAGTTCTGGAGGCTGGAGAATCCCAGATCGAGGCACCCACAGATTAAGTGGCTGGTGAGAACCCACTTCCTGGTTCACAGAGGAATTTTTCAGTGTCTGCCCTTGGAGGAAGGGGCTGTGGGGCCCTGTGAGGTCTCTTCTAAAAGCATTCATTGTATTTATGAGGCTCCCCCTCATGACCTAAGCACCCCTGGCATTCCCCATCTCCAAATATCATCTCTTGGGCATTAGATGTCAACATAAGAATTTGGGCAGAATGCGAATATTTATTCTATTGCAATATGAAACAGTATGCTCAGACATTGTACAACAGGCGGTACAGGACTATGACTTCTAAACGCTACATTAAGAGAAATATTTAAGGTGAGCCCCATAATCAGCTTGGATTTCTGCCTAGGGGCACCTGCTGGACTGTGGGCATGTGTGGATGGGGGTCGACCCAAGCAGGGCCCAGTGGCCTCAATGACTTCAGGAGGTAGAAAGTGAGAGCTCAAGGCAGCTACGGAGGTTGGATGTTGTAGTGCAGAATTTCAGAAAAATGTGATGTGAGCAGGAAAAGTACTCCAGAAACCTGTAGGAAGATCCTCGTGGGTCCCTGCTGAGACCGAGGCTGCACATTCACGGGGGAATTCTTCGAAGCCAGGCAAAGAGAGCCCAGAGAGTTGCGAGAAGAGTAATCCTGGAGCTCCCACCGGTTGGTGAGGCATGCAGGCAGCGAGACGTTTGAACTGGGACCAGCCGGACTGGGGAGCCGTTGGTGATGACTCCAGGGTGTTCAGTGGGGACCCCAGGCTTTCGCAGAAGGGCTGCGCTATCCATCATAAGCTGAAGACTGCTCTAGACCTGCTCTAGAAAAGTTTACAGATGGGCCTTACTCCAAAAAAGGGCAGGTAAAAAAGAACAAAGAGTAGATAAGACAAATAGAAAGATAGTAAGTAGATTTTCAACCATACAAATAATTACTTTGAGTATAAATAGTCCAAATACTCCAACTGAAACAAAGAAATTGTGAGATTTGATTTTTAAAAGAAAAAAAATAAAAGCAATACCCAATAATATATTTTTATAAGATACTTATTTTAAATATAAAGACATGGATATGTTAAGGAGGAGGTAATATAAATTCTATCTAAACTTTTTCAGAAAGTAGTGGAGGAGGTAATACTCCCAATTCATTTTATAAAAGGTTGACATTACTCTTATTCCAAAAATGTTACCAAAAAAGGAAAATATAGACCAATATTTCTCATGAACATAAATGTAAAAATCATGATAAAATCTCAGCAAATTGAACGCGGCAATTTATAAGATCAGTCCAGCAATGTATAGAAGGAATCAATGCAATCGCAATCATAATTATAGTAGGCTATTGTTGAGGAAATTGACAGACTAATTCTAAAATTGATATGGAAATACAAAGGACTAGAATAGCCATAATGATTTTGAAAAAGAAAAAGTTGGAAAATTTAACAGTACTTAATTTCAAGATTTATTATAAAGCTACTGTAATCAAGACAGTATACTAATAGTGGTGTAAATATGCACATACAGAACAATGGAGTATTAGAAATATTCCAGAAGTAGGCCCATATGTATATGGTCAATTGTTTGTTTGTTTGTTTTTTACAAAGATCCAATGTAATTTACTGGAGAAAAAAACAGATTGTTGTTGTTGTTGTTCTGTAATGGTGTTGGAACAAGTGGATACTCACATGGGTGAAAAATGAACCTCAACTCTTAACTTGGTGCCATAAACAAACCAAATACACAAAATGTTTGTCCTACAAGAAAACACAATCATCATCAGAGGCTGGCGGATTCCGCCCACAGCCTCGTTACGGCAGGCAGGGAATAACTGTCCTCCCCAACGCCCACGTTCTCATTCCCGGAGGTGCGGTTCTAGGGTACTAGGTTCCAGGGTGGGGTTTATAGTAAGAAATATAGATTTGGTCTTTGTCTGCCTCTGGCCCACAGCCACTAAAACCTTTGAAGTTGCCGAAGTGAGGAGAATGATAAAGGTGTCTTTTGTCATGATAAAGAGGCGACTTTTGCAGGTGAACCAACCAAGAGTAACTTTCCATTCCAGGCCCTGGCGTTCAGGCCCGGCGAGGGGCTGGAGGTTGACTCAGTCACTAATGGCCAAGGTTTAATCAATCCTTCCTACGTAATGAAGCCTCCACAAAACCCGAAAGGAGGACGCTTGAAGAGCTTTGGGTTGGTGAACACGCAGAGATTCAGGGGAGCAGAGACATGGAATCTCTGTACCTTTCCCAGTACCTTAACCTATGCACCTCTCCTACCTGGATGCTCCTGAGTTATATCCTTTTATAATAAACTGTAATAATCTAGAAAGTAAAATGTTTCTCTGAGTTCTGTGAGCTTCTCTTACAAATTAAGCGAACCCACGGAGGGGGTCTTTGGAACTTCCCATGTATGAAGCCCATTGGTTAGGAGCACAGGTAACAATCTGGGACTTGCGGTTGGTGTCTGAGGTAGGGGCGGGGCAGTCTTGCAGGACGGCACCCTGCACTTGAGGGGCCTGCCGCTGTCCCTGGGTGGACAGTGCCAGTGTGAAAGTCCCTCTGGCACCGGGGCAAACCTGACTGAATACAGGCCTTCTTTGAAGGCCGTGTAGCTCAGGCACTGCCTGTGCCTAGCATTTGAGAGGTTCTGGATGGCCAGCACCTTCCCAGGGAGTGTTTAGAATCCTTGTGATTTGTTTCCTATTTTTATTTATTGCATGGTAGTTAAGGAATGGCTGAAGCAGCTGTAACAAAGAGACCCCCGAAAAGAAGGACTCAGACAAGTTACAGGTTTATACATTCCTCATTCAGCCAGTCCACGGTGGGTCAGGCTGCCCTGCCCTACAAGGCGATCCAGGAACCTGGGTCCCTTCTGTCTTGTTGCTTCACCAGCGCTTGCTGTGTGTTCTGTCTCTGCTAGCTCTGCTCTGGCTTACCCCCCTCTACTGCCTTCCCGCCAAAGAGGGAAAGTAGATGACAAGCATTTCCTTTTAAGGAAGCTGTACGCATCACTTCAGCTTACATTCCCTTGGCGACAACTTAGGCACTGGCCACATCTCGCAGAAAGGTTGGCTGGAAAGTGCTTTCTCTGGTTTGGTGGTCATGTGACCTTCTAAAATGCCAGTGTGGGGGTCGGGGAAATGCTGTCCTTGAAAGAGTTAGGGGGAAGGAGTACTGGGAAATAAGCATCAACATCTCCCACGGTTTCTAATGTTCTCCTGAAATAGTGCTACCATACGCTCGGCCCCTGGAGTGCCAAGAAGCAGCTCTGTTGAAACATTAACACAGTGTAGCTTATGGCGCAGTGGAGTGGACGGACAAGTTATAACTTTGTGTGGATAACTGTTGCAGCAACATCAGGGGCTGTGGGAAGGTAGAGGGGAGATGCTCAACGCAGGTTTGTGCTGTCGGGATGGGGGGGTGTTCCTGCTTCTCTTCTTCCTAGAGGCTGGGTAGGAAGCTAAATAGAGACGGGGACATTTTTCTAGGTAAATGAAAGTTTGTGTTCATGTCCTGAGGTGACAGACTTAGTGCATGCTGCAATAAAGAAACCAAAAGACGCTCGGTGACTCTCTTAGATCATTCTAGTACATTCTAAGGGAACCATTTTCTCAGTAAAATATTTGTAGTGCCTATTATGTGCCAGATACCATTCCGGGCACTAGAATGAGGGTGGGGGGCCCTGGTTCTGAGCCGAGAACTGCCAGTCTACAGCTGTGTGTGTTGGGGTACGGTACCTCTCTGGACTTCTTTTTTAATCTGCGTTCATTAAATAAGACTAGACAGTCTATTTTTTCTTCCAAGTGAAATACCCAATAACCAATAATTCACAGGGACTTTAGTTCTAACCACAGACTCTCAGCACACACCGAACTGCTAGTAGATTAGGTGCACAAATACAAACTCTCACGATTCATTTCATCGTGAAGGGTTACCCTGGTAGAAGGCCAGTGTATATAAGACTAAATTCTATCTACAAGAACTGGATTAGCAAGCACTGATGCAGAACCAGGTGCTGTTCCAAATGCTTTGTATGTTAATCTGCTTAACTCTTACAAGAACTGTATGAAGTAGGGACAATTACCGTGCTCACTTTATCGATGGAGTTGACTCTCCCAAGGTAAGTGGTGGAGCCAGATTTGAACACAACCAATTGGCCTCCACTGTCCTTGTTCTGTACAAAACTGCTGTCAGCGGGGATAACTCCGGGCTGGGGCAGAAGAGGGTGTGGACTTGAGGTTTTATTTTAGATCAGCGGCGCTAGGCATATTGTGTGGTCTCAGAGAGCACAGACTTCTGATCAATAAAATGAGGGGCAGGGATTAAATCTGTTTCTCAAACATGTGTTCTCCGAATCACTTGTAATTAAAACCATCCAGGATGTTTGTAACACTGCAAACTATGGAGGCCCCACCCGAGGCCTACTGAATCCGAATTTCCAAGGGAGAACCCAGGAATCTGCATTTTCAGTAAGCAGTTTGAGCATGGTTGGATCAGATAGTTACTAATGCCCTTTCATCTGGGACATTGTCTTCATAATAATTCTTCCACTGTGGAGACCCTGGAGTATCTTTCAAGTAAAGATTGGGCCGTGGGTCTTACCCTCATAAAGAGGCCTGGGACCATCGGAGCTGGTTGGCCCAGGGCCGATGGGGCTTCCAGGATATGCAAGCCTTTCAGCCAAGGTTATTTATTCCACTGCAGAAAGCTATGTGTCCCCAAGGATCTCAGGAGTGGCCCTGTGCCGGCCACAAGCACACAGCCAGCTGAGACGAGAGTCCCCTGGCACTCTGTCAGCAACGGGTCAAAGATGCCGCGTGTCCCGCTGGCATGAGGACCCGCTGAGGAACCACCGTGGCCCACTGTGCCACGCGGGCAGTCCCTTGCAGGCCCCGGTGGTGAGTCAGTCTCGGGCGAGCCGTGGGGAGCTCCCCCCGCCAGCCATCTGTGCAGTGAGTGAGATGAGTGCCGAGCATGAGTCACCTCCTTGGCGTCCGTGCCCACCGCCCGCGGGGAGCTCGACCTCCGCCTACTTCTACAGAAGCATTTAACGAAGACTGACCTAATTCAGACAAAAATAGGTCTCGGTTAGTGTGTGACTAACCGCTGATTTTTCTAACTACAAAAGAGCCTTTCTGCCACGTTCAGTGAATAGACTGAGGTGCTTGGTAACGCCGCACTTTGGATGTGTTAATACTTCTCCTTCCTCTTCTTAACTCTCCTTCCTCTCCTTTCTCTATCCCTCTCTCAAGGACATACATGCTGCTGGCAGCCGGTCCTGGGGCCCGGAAAGCCTCCAGTACTCCTTGGATCCGGCAGAGCGACTGCCATTCAGAACGTTATTGCCCAGGGTTCAAGCTTCCGCCTGTCTGCGCAGGTCCCAGCGGCAGCCCAGTTCAGGCTGCACCACCGGCTGCTTCAGTGGGGGCCAGGGGGTCCTGGGACCCTTGGTTAGATCACCCACTCCCCTCACCCAAGTACAGGTCTGGGAAGGGTTACCAGCCCCCCAGGAAGACTAATTTTAAATTAATTCCGAGAAGCGGCAATTACTTAAAACTGCACTGAGACTGTTCGCGGTGATGATGTGTTTATGAAGACCGTTCCCCCATTTGCACTAAATGTCTCACAGTTACAAGCAAAGGAGCAAGGCCACACTTGTCTTTCTCTGACGCATCTCACGGAGCATCGCACTCTCTGAGCCCCCCACGTTGTCACGCGTGGCACGGCTTCATTCTTTCTTCTGGCCAAGTCAAGCCCATTGTATACGCTCACCACTCGTGTGCTGACCTTTGTCCGCTCGTCTCCCGACGGACACCTGGGCTGCTTCCCTCTCTCGGCTGTTGTACCTAGTGCTGCAGTGAACAAAGGGATGCATGTATATTTTCAAATTAGTGTTTTGGATGTCCTCAGGTGACTACCCAGAAGTGGGGTTGCTGGGTCGTGTGTTAGTTCCATTTTTAATTTTTTGAGGAGCCACCATGCTGTCTTTCACGGCGGCTGCACCCATGTTCGGTTGCACCAGCCATGCGCGAGGGTTCCCTTTTCTCCATGTCCTCGCCGACATGTGGTGTTCGTTGATGTATTGATGATGGCCATTCTGACAGGCGTGAGGTAGTATCTCATTATGTTTTTAATTTGCATTTATTTCCCTGATGATGACTGATGTTGAGCTTTTTTTTTTTCATATGCCTATTGGCCATCCGTGTCTTCTTGGGAGAAATGTCTTTTCAGGTCCTCTGTCCATTTTTTAACTAAATTGGCTGGGGTTTTTTGTGCTAAGTTGTATGAGTTCCTTATATATGAGTATTTTGGATAGTAATCCCTTGTTATGGGATGTCTCATTGGGGAACATGTTTTCCCATTCAGTAGGTTGTCTTTTCATTTTGTTGGTTTCCTTTGCTGTTCAAAACCTTTTTAGTTTGATAGCGTCCTATTGTTTATTTTTTCTTTTGTTTCCCTTGCCCAAGGAGACATATCCAAAAAATATTACTAAGAACAATATTAAAGGGCCTATTTTCTGTTTTTTTTTTCCCTAGGAGTTTTATGGCTTTGAGTCTCACACTTAAGTCTTTAATCTATTTTGAGTTTATTCTTGTATATGGTGTAAGAAAGTGATCCAGTTTCATTCTTTTGTATGTATCTGTCCAATTTTCCCAACACCATTTATTGAAGAAACTATGTTTACCTCATTGTATATTCTTGCCTCCTTTGTCATAAATTGACCATATAGGTGTGGATTTAATTCTGGGTTCTCTGTTATGTGCCATTGATCTATGTGTCTGTTTTTATGCCAGTAATATGGTGTTTTGATGAGTATAGCCTTGTTGTGTAGTTTGATATCAAGTAGTATAATACTTCCAATTTGTTGTCCTTCCTTGAGATTGCTGTGGCTCTTCAGGGTCTTTTGTGGTACCATTGAAATTTCAGGATTATTTCTTCTGGTTCTGTGGAAAATGTCATTGGTATTTTGATAGGGATTGCACTGAATCTGTAGATTGCTTTGGGTAGTAGGGACATCTTAATAATGTTAATTCTTCCTATCCATGAGCAAAGTAGCAAAGTATATCTTTCCATTTATTTGTACCTTCTTTAATCTCCTTGGTTAAATTTATTGTTAGGTGTTTTAGCCTTCTCAATGCAATTATAAATGGAATTGATTTCTTAATTTCTCTTTCTGAAATTTATTGGTGTATAAAAACACAACTGATTTCTAAATAGTAATTTTTTCCTGCTACTTTACTGAATTACTTTTAAGTTCTACTAGTTTTTTGGTGGCATCTTTAGGGCTCTCTCTGTGTAGCATATGTCACATGCAAATAATGACAATTTTACTTTTTTCTTCCCAGTTTAGATACCTTTTACTTCTTTTCCTTGTCCAATTGCTGTGGCTTGGACTTCCAGTACCATGCTGAATAAATGTGGTAGAAGTGGACATTCTCGTGTTGTTTCTGATCTTAAAGAAAAAGCTTTCAGCTTTTCACTCTTGAGTATGTTAGCTGTGGGCTTGTCACAGATAGCTTTTATTATATTGAGATATAATCCCTCTATACCCACTTTACTGTGAGTTTTTATCCTAAATGGATATTTGATTTTGTCAGGTGCTTTTTCTGCTTCTATCGATATGATATGGTTTTATTCTTCATTTTATTTATGTAGTATATCATGTCAATTGATTTGTGGATAGTGAGTCAATTTGCATTCTGGCAATAAATCCTACTTGATCATAGTATATAATCTTTTAAATGTAGTACTGAATTTGGTTTGCTAATATTTTGTTGAGGATTTTTACATTTATGTTCATCAGGGATATTGACCTATAATTTCTTTTTGGGGGGTAGTGTCTTTGTCTGGTTTTGGTATCAGGGTAATGCTGGCCTTGTAAGATGAGTTTGGGAGCTCTCCCTTCTGTTTAATTTTTTGGAATCGTTTGGGAACAGTTTACTTGTATGTTTAGTTGTAGGACTTCTGTTCGGCTGGTTGTCAAGTGGTTCTCAGTGAAGGCTGTTCTGTCACTCAGTCGTGGCTTGATGGGGACGTGGGAGAAGAGGAGCGCAGCATTCGCCCACTGCCGCCTTGACCGGGGGTCCCACAATGCTTCGTTTCTTGTCTGTAGCTTCCCTTAGGCTGGGGCAACTCAAGGCCACTTCAGCTGACTTGTTCATTATTGAAACCCTAGTACATGGCACTGTAGTATGTGATTAATTAATGAATTTAATAAATGGATGAATGGATTCATAATAGCAATCAGGTTGTATTCAATGCCTGCTACATGATAGGCCCCATACTGTGTGTGTGTGTGTGTGTGTGTGTGTGATCTTTCATCTTAAATACAACTTTGCAAGGTTGGTCTTGCTATCCTAATTCTGTAGTTAAGAAAACCAAGGGTTAGAGGCTAAGTCACTTATTCAATGCACAGCTAGAGGTTGGACCCAGTCTAGCTGTCGCTTATACTAGCATATCTGCAGGGGGACATTTACGTGAAACGTTCTGTTTCCCTCTCCGGCCCCGCCCAGCCATCACCCTGCACTCCCACCTAAGTCAGGCCACCGGAGGAAACCAGTGTTTCCAACATGCTCAGGAACTGGACCTGGGTTCTGCCTCTTCTTTCCAGGCCTGAAGAGTCTGATCTCTCACAGCTCTTCCTTTAAATTTTTTTTTTTAAAGATTTTATTTATTTATTTTCAGAGAGAGGAGAAGGGAGGGAGAAAGAACAATGTATGGTTGCCTCTCACATGGCCCTCACTGGGGACCTGGCCCGCAACCCAGGCATGTGCCCTGACGGGGAATCGAAGCCCACGCTCAATCCACTGAGCTACACCAGCCGGGGCCCTTTAAATTTTTTTTTGATGTGAGGAGCTCTATTTTGTGCCTGGTCTTTCTTTAATATCTCCCAAGGCGCTTGCAGGAGCTATAAATAGGCCCTGGGGCTGGTGCTGGGGAGGGTCCACAGTGTCCTTTAGTTCTCAAAGGAGGCTTCCGGACATGTGGGGAGGAGGTCTCCTGGGATGCTTCTGTGTTCTTCCACTCTTCTCCCGTGGAAGGTCGTGCTAGGGTTGCTGGGACCACCTCGAGAGCCTGCAGTGGCTGTCCAGATTCACAGGAGACCCTGACCTCTGGGAAATCCATTTCAGAGTTTTCCTAAATCTCAAATCCCTCGCACATGAACTAGACTGGGCCAGAATGGATACCTAGGCTCCTTCCTGCTCTACCATCGTGGGTTCTCTGGTTCCTGTATGTTGTTGAATCATTTAAATATCCACCTCTGTAGTTATATTATGTACCCACATGGTATTGCATGCAGAAGCAGAGGCCAGAGATGCGGGAGCAATGCCTGAGTTACGGGAGCCCCTTTCCTGGGCGGGCTCACAGTGGTTGCATCCGTCTTAGGTGCTGCTCTGCCTTTGCGGGGCCGTGAATATTTTCCCAGCAGTCTTCTGCACGGCACTCACTGCTAGGTTTATGTGCAGAGCTGAAACCTTATGAATGAGTAGCTCTTTATTGGTCACCTACAAATGGTCTTTCAAAAGAATTATTCTTTTTTTCTTTTACTGGAGCAAAAATCAGGCCATTGATGTTGAATTTATAATTCACTTACATGTGCCATTAATTTGTGAGTTGCTTGATACTTCAAAGTGCCTTGAATATTGTTGTGTTTCATGTGTACAATATTCGTAAGGCCGCCATTCACTTTATTGCCACTTTTACAATTACTATCTTTGACTAATGTTTCTTCCTCTTTGTTAGTAAATGAATATGGAAATTAGAGAAGTGAAGGATAAGCAATTAGGGCTTGTTTCTGAGACAAGAATGGAGGCCCTATTTAAAAATAGATACATAGTAGTAATTCGTAGCTTTTCAAAGCTAATTTATTCCCTTAGACACCTGCATGAGAATCAAATTGTCCCCCATGCTTCCCTAACAGAAGGGCAACACCCACTCTTCCGGCGAGAACGTGTCTCTAAGGGGTTCGCTTCTGCGGGTTTGGGAATGTACTTTGTGACGACGATGGCGGTGCTGGTGGGACCTGACTTTTATTGGAGGCTTATTAGGGGGCAGACACTGGCTGATCTCGTCATATATGAGCATGTGTTCGCTCTGTACAACTGCCCCCTCAGGTAGTTCCTACTGCTGTACCCCCTTTAAAGATGAAGAAAGTAAAGTTTAGGTCCAGTGCTTTGCTCGAAGCGCACGGTGAATGAACGGAGGCGCAGACCTGAATTCAGTTGGGTCTCACTCCGGGACTCGCATTTGTCTTTGTTGCCTGTCATCTTCAAGGTGTTCTAGAGACACATTTACCTGTGACTAGTCCCGATATTTTGTGTGTAAAGTTTAAGGAACTGGAATCTTTTTTTGTTTGTTTGAGAATTATCCTAGCAATTTAGCAAAAGAATGTGGTGTGCAAGTGAAGACAAGCTTCTAATATCCTAGAGGCAAGATTCTGGCTAAGGGGTGTGCTGTTTCGGGGAATCCGATACCTGCTCAGAGACGTCACACAGAAACCACAGCGAGGGGGTCCCAGTGTCTGGTTTTCTCCATGTGTTTCCTAGAACCAGGAACCTGGGAAGTACTTTGGCCCTAAGATCTAGATTAGAAGGAAACAAGACAAACAAACAAAAACCCTATTCATCAATGTGAAAATTCCTTACACACCAATCTGTGCCAAAACAGGCCAATTAGTCATCCCATAAAGTGTGAAGTTCGGCAAAACGGTTCAAGTGCTGTCCACACCAGCGGCGACGGAGGCCTGGGAAAGAACGTGATTGGAATGTAACGCACCATCAGAACCGAACAAGACCGGAGAGACTTCCAGTCCAGCCTCCACGGACTCTGACCATTCGACAGCCCACCACCTTTTAGGTGGTTTTGATCCTAAGAACATTCCTTAAAAAAGCAAATCCTATCTTAGGGCTCGAGAAGCCATCTTGGAAGCCAGCTTCAGAAAAGGGATTGACCCTGGAATGCTGGGTTTTATTAAATTGATAAAAGAATTATTCAGATTAAAACAATAAACCCAACACTAGGAGCAGAAGAAGATATTGTTTCCCCAGGGGAATGAGGCAGTATTTACTTCCTTTTACGGAAGCTATTATGGCTAAATGAGTGATGGAGGCGGAAGGAAGAATGGGCTGTATTTCCTGAAGAGCTTGGGGAGCCTGCTCCTTCCTGAACTTGGCAGCCAAGCCGTGTCCCACAGACCTTGCTCTCTTCTGGCGCGGGGGCAGGTGGTCCTCGTGATGAAGCCCCGCAATCCACAGAGAGATCCCATGGCCCGTTTTAAACTCCACGCCTGGAAATAGTATTTTTCTGATCTGAAAATCTGCCCAACATTTTCAAGGAACATGTTTGTCCGGGGCCGCTTTTTTTTTCTTTTTTTTCCTCAAAACAAGGGCACATTCGAGGAAAGAAAATTTTCCAGCGCTGGGATGTCCCTGGATATTTGAGAAACTCCGGGATCCCTCCTAACTGGCTGGGCTGAGCCGGTGTCCCCGCACCGCACCCGGGACCCCGCGGCCCACTGACTTGCTCCGGTGCTCGCTCTCTCCTTAGGGGGCAAACTCGAGTAAGTGAGGGGCAGCAGGCTGATCAGTTCTTTACAACAAGGTTTTATTTATTCTTTTCTTTGACCCCCTCCCAAAGCACATTCAAGTGGTTCATCTTTATTTTTAATGGTGTTCCGTTTGGATCCAAACGAGCATTTATATTACAGAATGTCCACCTGGTCAACATGCAGTGCTGAGCTCTGGCTCGAGGAGAGGCACCGGTACTCCGGGCTGGCCGGCCCTGGGCCCCGCTCCCACGCAGCGAGTGCGGGGGGTGGCAGGCTGGCGCGGCGGCGGGTGCTGCCTGTTTGGGAAATGTCTCATGCGCCTTGACTCACCGTGTGTTCTGTAATGCGGGTGGCAGCGTTTTCACAGCCCAAGGCAGAGCGCCCAGTTTCCCTCGTGATTCCACTCGCATGCTCATCCTCTGCGAGCAAACCCAGGAGGGAATGCCTGACCTCCAGTCCCAAAGGGCAGAGCATGGCCCCGACACTCTGTGATCTCCCGCCTCGCAGTGTTACCCTTTGAGGCTAATACCGGTGCACCCTGCAGAGTGTGAAATCTGTTTCTAACACAGCTCATGCCCTGCTCCCCTCACAGCCCCTCGCTTCTCCCGCGATGCTTGCACCACTAGGAAAGTAGTAACGTCTCTCCAGGACTGGCACGACAGTCTCAAAGATTCGCTCAAGTCTCAGAGATTGTCTTCTGGCTACTTTAAAGCAAGAACCTCCTCTCTCCATCTCCCAGATCTGGGAAAGTTTTTCAGGGATCTATGAAGCCTCTGAGGCCTTTAAATCCACAACCTTAGGTGAGTTTAATAGAAAGAACCCCTCCGAATCTAGTTATCATGCTAACAACTTGACTGTGATCTAGTCAAAAAGAGGACCCGGGGTTGTGACCACACCCCTCAAAGCCATCGTCTTCCCGGGCCTAGCTGGCATTCTGCCCCTCAGCACTGTCTTTGTTCTACAGCTCGTCTTCCTGGTCTCTGCCCCGGGTGTCCCAGCTACGCAACGCCACGCGCTCTCGGTGCAGGAGACTTTTCTCCTGCCTTTGTTTTTCCGGGCGAGTTACAGATCTTGGATTCAGTTTGAGTGGAGCTGGACTGCTCTCTAATGTCACCGAGAGGGAGGGTCCTCTGCCACTGTAGCACTTAGGGTGGCTTTGTATAAATTTTGGCGTGGCCACAAAACACCAGGATAGAAAAACACTGATTGAAGTCTGGCCTGTAGGCTGAGTATGTATCCCTGTTGGTAGCCATTAAAATTCAATACCTATGTTTTCACTAAATCTGCTGGAATATGCTTAGTGATACAGCTCCATAGCAAATGTAACAAAGGTCAGAACGACTGTATACTTTAATTGGCAGTTAGATTACGTTGTTTTAGCCCTCACTTCGTGTTACCTTTATTTTAAAAAATGGATTAACGGCACTTTGAAATTTTGGAGTGTGTTTTTCCTGCTCGTCCTTTGTGAAGATTTCTAACAAACTTGCTTCGAGTGGCAGTGCGGACCGTCGCTATAAGGGACCAGAGTACTGGAAAGGAAATTGATCACTAAGGTCAGATTCAGATTCGGCAGTTTTGTCTGATTTAACCTGCTTTCATTGGGGGTGGGGGGTGGGGGTCCTCCTCTGAGTGAACCGAGAAGGAAGTGGTACTCCCTGGTACAAATTCTGAGATCTGGTTCTGGAGCACAGAGGAATCCATTCCTACCTGACAAGCTGGCCGAGAGGGGGTCGGGAGACTTATTCGGATTGCCACCGCTGAGGAGGAGGAGGGCTTGCTGGAGAGCCTGAGCCTGAGCTTGTGGGTGTTAGATCTGAGACTGGTTTACATGGCCAGCAAGAGAAGACGGTGGGAAGGTCTGAGCGTGAAAACTCCACTTCCTTCCTGCACTCAGAAAAAAAGCCTGGGTGGTGGTGGTTAGAAAGCTAAGAAGGTGAAGAAGGGAAAATAGGCAGAATAGACTGTGACATTAGAGCAAATCCTGGATTCAGGTTCCATGAAACATAGTTTCAGGGTTGTTGTTTTTTTTCAAATTGATGTGTGAAGACGAAGAGCTTTAACTGATGAGTGACTAACTTACAAACGCTCGACACAGCCATGAGCTAGACGAGCAACAGTATTTCAATGGGCCTGACGTGCAGAGAGAAGGAGCGCCCCGCTGCGGGGGCAGGTTCCTGCAGGACGCTGAAAGACAATGTTTTATTTTTTGACTCCCAATAATTTTCATTTACCCCATTGCTACACTGTTTTTAAAATGTTTGATCTTCTCAAGACACAAATTTTGTATTAATGGGTTAAAGATGTCCTGAAAAAAATTTCGTATTCATGCTATTATTTCCTTGGCTTTCGCTGAAGTTTTGAGGCAGTTTTTCATCGATCTAGATTGCATGTTAGGTCCCTAGAAGGAGATGAGACAGAGAGAGGGACAGAAAAACAGGCCGAGAAGGAGAAAGACAGAAGGACAGCCGGAGAGAACAGGGGCTGGTGCTGTGTAACCTCGGGTTTTTCACTCAGCTGCCGCCTCCCATCATTCCGTGTAACAGAAGTTAACTCCTAGAGTGCCGCTGATTCAGAAGCACTGCAGAGCACGCAGTCAGCCTTCTTTGCTGTTCCAGAACAGATCTGTTACCAAAAACCCAACCACCACCACCAAAAAAAACCCAAAGAAAAATAAACACAAATCCCCTTACCTCCTTTTACCAGATCTACTCAACTCTTTCAAACTCCCAGAAACAAGGATTCAAACTTCAATAATGTATTTACATAGTAGCATGGCTTATTATAAAACCTGTTTTTGCATTTAGAAGGTCAAGGTCCTCGCCCCTATGTTCAGCATGGGGAAGGGAGCAGAAGGCAGCAAGACTACAGAAGTAGAGGGGCAGTGTGGGGGCCCCAGCCCACCCAGCAATGAGATTCTAGACTCTGCTGGGAGCCCCACTCTCACTTCTCAACTGCCTGGCTCGAGCTTTGTTAAGAGAAGCGCTCCAGGCCCTGCGGGTAGTAGGTTGGGACCATCTAGGAATCTGTTGTCTTTGGCTTAGAGTGGTGTCGCTGGGGTGCGTAAGCCACAGAGGGGCAGAGCAGAAAGGGCTCAAGGGAAGAAAAAGACGGCCATCAGAAACCGAAGATAGTTGTGTTCCTAGTCTTTTGTCCCCCCGAGGGGTACGTCCACCTTCTGTGGCTGGGTGAGCAGCAGCTCCCGACAGCTGACGCATCGCCCCGTCGGCTGCTGCTCTGTTGGGTGAGACCTGGCTATGATGCACTAGGCAGTTCAGAGGAATAAACAAAAATCAGAAAGACAAAGCCACTAATGCAGGCAGTGCTTATTCATGTGGAATCTCCTTGGATCACTTCATGGATCCGTTAGGTTGTAATTCCTGAGTTCGTGTCATTTGGCTTTTGTTAAAATAAGAGTCTCCGTGTGGATGCATTGTTGTCTAAACCTTGACCTGGTTCTTTGTGGGGCTCTTGTCTGGAGTTAAACAGTTATGCCCTGGTTGGCCATTTGCAAGGGGCCCACTCTTCCCTTCTCTCGTGCGTTATAAAGTCCTCAATGTGCTGGAATCTGGGAGAGAAGGACACACAGTAGGGCGAGAAGCCACCGTGGAAGAGCTCACCCCACAACGTGCCAATGCCCCTCCTCACCACGACTCTTCACGCACATGGGTGCCAGACCTTTGGAGGGGTCTCAAAACACAACATATGTAAAGCTGATAAAACTAGCGAAGCGCCTTAACCTTCAAGTCTCACAGAATCCCTGCAAGGTAGGTGGACTCTCTACGCCCCTCCCCTTGCTTTTCTTTTCTATACAACCTCATAATATTTATAAATAATATATTATAGGTAGGCTGAGAAATTGAAGACTCTCTCAACTTATCCCTGGCTCAACCCACTAAAGAAATACTCTGTCTAAAAAAATGAGACATCCAGAGCAGGCTTTACAAACAGGATGTAATGAAAAATTGAGAGCGTTCTGTAAAAAACCAAATTATTAAATTTTGTTCCATTATGCCCAGAGGCCGGGATTTCCTTGCAGTGGTCTTTCACTGAGTCTTGCGGACATTTCACACATACCCCCAAAACCCCCATGGTCCAGCACCTCACACCGTTTCGCATCACCTGGGGTGTTCCCAACTGTCTTTCCTGAGGATGAAGCATCGTCCAATAGCAGTGAGGATAGCAGAGGCAGGCAGGTCAGCAAATACGCTTGGCTCGGGCAGGTCAGCCACCGCAGGAGCTGAGTCAGTGTTATCATGCAGCGAGATGAGGCTGGGATGGGAACAGCGGGCTCCGCAGTGCAGCCCACCGGCCATCCGCGGGGTGGATGCATGTAGGGAAGGGAGGTGCTGGCAGAGTTGTGGACTGTGGAGTCTTCCCTTTATGGCCTCAGAGTCAAGGGAGGGAAAAATCCAGAACATCTGGAGTTCAGCTTCAGAGAAATGTTCTCAATGATCTCAGTACCCCCACAGTGACATTGAGTGGGGAAGCCCAGAGTAGAAACGGATTCTTCCGCTAGAAGAATGAATGGGCCACCATCCCTTTATGGTATAGGGAAAGGTTTTCTGACCGTGGCTAAAAGGGAACCGTGATCTGGAGTCTAGAGTTCATCCCCATGTCTGAAGGCCTGCCAGGAGTCCGGGGCACCCCACCCCCATCTTTTCCTCTCTCGCTTTGAGGAGATGCTGAGGACCAGTGTGAGAGGGAGGCCAGACGTACAGCTAGTCTCTGGAAGGGGCCTGGGCTGAATGTGTCGTGCTGTGTAACTCACAGTGGCCGTCATCCTCTGTTGGTTTGGAGATCCGAAGGGGCCTCTTCATGGGGAAGCGAAGAGGCGAATCTGGTATCTTGGAATATACCAGCTGATTATTTGAGGGAAGGTTGGAGTTCATGTTCATTTAGAGGCAGAAGGAAACTGTTAGATGATGATCACGGTATTGAGTTCTGTGACTTAGCAGAAGAATCTTTCATTTTCTGGCATCAAAGGGTAAGTGCAGGCCATGGGATAAGAAATCTGATTTCCTGGCCGTGGTTAGTTGAATGAAAGAGGTCGTAAGTTCATTGGAACTAGAAAAACGTGGGTGGTTGGTTGGGGGACCATAGCTGCAGCCACTTCATTCGGGACTCCTGTGCGCACGCACGCGAGTTTAGGGTGTTCAGGGGCCCGGGAGGGCTTCCTGGCCCAGTAACTGCAGTGTCTGCAATGCTGTTGGCAGGCACATTCCATTCCTCTAATTGCTCTGCCTGCTCAAGTCTTCCCTCCTGTTGAAACGGCTTCAGTTCCCTTTCTCCAAACAATGCGACAGACTCGTGGGCTCAGAAGGTCAGCCTGCTGCCGGCCTGGCCTAGCAAAAGCTGCATTTCCCAGGTGGAAGAAAGCAATTTTGTGCACACGAAGCCGCCCCTAGCAACCCTTTGGCATGAAATGACGCAGAACAGAGGAAACCTTTCGAACCGTCCAAGGCCAGCCTCAGTCCTCGGTAACGTCATGCCTGTTCGCAATGGGGCATTGTATAGTCCCGTCACCTTCCCAGCTATTCCTGGGCCCACAGGATGAGTGGGGGAGGAAAATGGAAGAGCGTCAGAGATGGGTGGGCCTTTCTCTCTGCCTCGTTGGTTCCCCTGCTCTGGGGCTACTTTGGTTTGGGGGCAGACCGTGGGTCGTGGGGCTCCATTAATGTCTAGACGAGAAGGCAGGGCCATGATAAATGAATCTGCAGCCACAGGGTTGAATTTGGCTTTTTAGAGCTCACGTGGAAATACCTTATTTCTATTTCAACCAAAAACAAAAACAAAAAACACACCAAAAAACCCACAGGCTCCTTCTAGGAAAAATAACAGTCACTGGCTGCTCCTAGCCAAGAAGCAGGTCTGCTCTGGAGGAGGTGTGTTCGTCCACTGTGTTCGTGGGCCACGGCGTCTTCCTGTGGAGGCCCCCCTGATCCTGGCTGAGAAAGGGGACCCTTCCACCCGCAGTCACGGTGCTAGGGGACTGGAGAGGGACTTAAGGGGACCATGCGTTTCCACCAGATACAGAGAGCAGTGTGTTCTGCCAAATGGACAATTATATGGATTGGCCAAGTAAGGGCTCTCTTTTTCAATATTTCTGAGTTTCTGGGGTTAGGAAGGATACCCTGAGGCTGTCGTCTGCTCAGCTCTTACTCTGGGAAGGGGTGGAGCCCAGTTCTGGCCCCGGCAACCATCAGGGCACAGGTGGGGCATGACAAGGCCCTGTCAGAGCCTGATTCGCTAGAAGGACCAGCCCAGGTCTCACTGAGGTATGTTACTAATCCCCTCTGAAGGATCCAGACACAGGGACCCTCAATCACAAACTAGCTGCAGCTTGGGACGGAGCCCCCCCCCCCCCCCACTGAAGGTCCTCAGCAAACTCCAACTCTTCCTGAAGCTCTTGTTTCAGGGTGTTGGCCTCTGCTGCCTCTATCAAAGTCCCCACTGGGTGCGTCCTCCTTCCGGGGGAGCGGCAGGGAGGGCTGGGCAGAGAGGCCCGCAGCCTTCCTGCCAGGACGTGCTCGTCCCCATCCTTAATGACTCCTTTTCTGGTTGGAAAGCAGACTCTGCCTGAGTCCCGCTGCTGCCACACTGCCCCTGCCCGCAGGCCTCCCGTGACCAGCCCTAAGGCCGGACCCATTCTCATCAGCTGGTGCCCTGGCCACAGGGTTTGCAAAGACTTAAAACACTACTCTTCCCAGTGCTGCTGGACCTGGGGGACCTCCTCAGCCTGGTCAAACCCTTGAAGCACCTGCTGTGGGGGACAGGCCTGCCCCCACCAGCACCGCCGGCTCTCCGCTTCTCCGACCCTCCCCCCCACGGCGTGGGTGGCTGGGCTATGGCTTTGCTCATCCAGACCAGCCCTGGCTGCTGCTGCGGCCACCACAGCACGCTGACCCCTCCCTGCCCCTGGCGTCCGACGCTCCTGAACTCAGTCCGTGCTGCTGTGGGGAAGCCAGCCACAGGGTGACCCATGAGGGGCAGCTGCCCCAGTGGCGATGGTGCTGGCTGGGGAGCAGGTGAGTGAGGGAGGGGACTCCCCTCAGAGCATCTCCGCAACCCCCCAGTTAAGGGCCAGAAAGGCTTCCAGGCCTCGCAGGGCATTGGGCGTAGACACGGGCCAGCTCGGGTCCTCCCGGCTTTTAAAAGAGCGGGAAGGGGCAGTGGAAGCAAAGCCATCCTGGTGCCCCCTCTCCCATGGGAATGGCCCTCCGTGTTCCTGTGTCTTCTCTCCCCAGCAAAGAGGCAGAGCTATGGCTGTGCCGGTCTTGCAAAGGGAAGTAAAGCAATTTGGTGGGTGTGACTGGTTTGCCTTCTGTCCTGGCCTCCTCCTCGGATAACGCACGCTGTCCTTCCCTCTTCCTCCCCCCGGGCCGCACTGGCTTCCCAGCTCTGTCTTGGTTTTCTCCGTGTGGGAGGAGAGCATGCAGCGGAGGGGGGAGCAGCCTCTAGCACTTGTCGTCCTCTTCCGTGTCACTCAGGAGGTCGCTGACAGCGCCGCACATCGTGCCCGGCCCCGGGCCCCCGCGCCTCCGCCGCCGATAGTGCCCGTTGGGCATCTGCCAGCTGTGCCGCAGGGGCGGGGCCGAGCCGATGGTGTTGGCACGGCCCAGGCTGGTGGCCACGGCCGCTTCAAACGTGAGTGTCTCCTCCTCGCCGCAGTCCGAGGCGTGGGAGTCTTCGTGCAGGGCCAGGTAGGGCTCGGAGATGTAGCGCTGCGGGGAGGCCTGGCCGTGCGGGGCGTGCCGGGCCCGGGCGGCCTCGGGCAGGCCGGCGTCATCACCCTCTAGAGCTTGGGAGGCCAGCGGGGAGCCGCCCTCGCTGCCGTCCGCGGGGGGAGAGGTGCTCCCCGTGTGTCGAATCAGGGAGCTGTAGGAAAGGAGGGGCCGAGGCTTTGGGGGGACGGGGGGGAGCTGCCGACGACTCCGTCTTGGGGTGCTGGTGTCAGACATGGAGGGGATGGAGCTTTCACTCAAGGAGCCCGTGCCCTGTACAGCAGGAGAGACGCGGCACGTGAGCCGGGCTGGCCCGACCCGCGGCCAACCCCGGGGTCTGAGCTGGCGTCCCCTCTGCTGCAAGTCGCCCCCCTCGGGGACGCAGGGGTGATAGGGAAAGTCGGTACCACTCAGACTGGGGCATGTCCACTTTTAATACGGCTCTGACTTCCTGGGAGTCTCATCAGACTGCAGATGCTGGCTCAGAAGATCTGGACGGAGGCCTGGGACTGTGCATTTCTAACAGGCCCCCAGGTGCTGCTGGCCCATGGGACAAAGGCTCCGGAAGCTCCATAAACAGGGGTGGGCAAAAGCAGGCTTACAGCTGTGAGTGCACGGCACAGTTTAATTTTCCTACAAACAACTGCGTGCCGACCTTCGCCCCACCCTGTGGGTCACATGGGGCAGTGCTGAGAAGGGGCTCGAATGCTGGGGAGCTGCTCTGTCGGGAGAGGGTCTGAGGGCGTGGCAGCCCTCCCTCACCTCACTCTGCCTCCATGTCTTCACTGGCTTGCTAAGGGCCACCAGCTCCTGCACCCACACCCCACTGCCGGTTCAGGCCTTCCATGACCTGCTCAGCTACTCCCGAGGGTCCCTGAGCCCAGGTGTGGCAAATGAACCTCCAGGACAGTTTCTCAAGGTGTGTGTGACCTGAGCCACTGCTCCAACTCTCCTGGGGAAAGGTCCTCCCACGTGCAGAGTCTGGCTCTCCCTTTCCAGCGGGCCTCACTAATGAAACCGAATCCCGAGGGGCCAGGGATGCACAGTGTGAACAAGCCATGGGAGATTCTGTTCTATACCAAAAACTTGAGCTCCTGCTCTAGAAGCCAACTCCTCCACGGTCTCAGTTTCTGAGTCCCCGCAACCTCTTTCCCATGGTGGCTGAGTGGGTCTCCCACCGGGCTCTGAGGACCATGGGGAGGAACGCGAGGCCCGGCAGTGTTTTCTGGGAGTTATTTCTTAGGTACTGGCTAGTGTTTCAGCAACAGGCTGGAAGGAGGGAGGGTGTCTTCCTTTGGGATGGCTGGCAGCGAGGGAAATGAACTTGAATCCATCCAACTTAGGAAGCCTGTGCTGGGAGGTGAGTCACCAAGGCTTCCCACCAAGGCTTGTGGGCCTGATCCAGGAACATTATCTGGCTGAGACCTTTGTGTACTTACTTGTTGTGACTTTGTACCTGAGGACTCTGAGGCCCAGAGTGGAATGGCCTCTAGGCACCACTGCCTTTCTTGGGCGACCATCTGGTTTTCTGACTTTGTATCAGGGTGCGCAGCACTAAGCAGCTGAGCTCTGAGCACAGCGGGTGTGGTTCCCTGTCAGACCAGGGCCTGTGTGGGTGCTGACTGCCCCCCATTTTGCACCTAACGTTAGCGACCACCCTTCCCTGTCTTTCTGCAGAGGCTCAGCTTCCTCTCCGCGCTCACCTGTCTGTTGGGGGTCTGCGACCTGCCCTCACTGGGAGACCGGGACTGGCGTCGCTCTGGGGACTCCCAGTCAGCCTGGGTCCCTCGCTCCTCCGAGTTGCAGCGTGAGACATCGGGGGAGAGAAGATGCTTTCGCTCTTTCGATCGGCCCCGCTCTCTGCCCCCTGAGCGGTGGGTGTCGGACTTGTGGCCTGTGGGAGGTGACAGAGACAGCCAATCACAATGCAGCCCAGAGCCTGGGACTGGGCCCCTGGAGATCCTGGCTTCTCGAGCCACAGCACGGGCGGTCTGAGAGGGAGACAGAAGAGAAAGGCCCCAGAATGCCCCTGGGTGACGAGGTGAGGGTGCACACTGCCACTGGAAAGACGTGCGTGTGCCAAAGGCTGTGCTTGAGTCTCGTGCGCTTCTGTTTACGCTAAGGCCCAGTTTAGAATCTTAGCGAAGAGTGTGGCCCAGGAATTCTCCATGTCCTGATGGGGGGTGTGTGGCTTTAGGGGAAGACGGTGCCTGTAGAAGGGACTTAAGAAGCTGCTGTGGACTAATGATGGCACCACCGAGGTAACGCCAGGCTGAGAACGCTGGCACCGAAGGCAGAGGACTCTGGGTCTAGTCTCACTTCTGCCGCTTACTGGCCCTGTGATATGGGAAACACTGCATTTTTAATCTTTGTTTCTTCATCTAGCAAAAACAAAAACAAATCAAAAAAAACCTACCACACCAAACCTTTCTGAGAGCACTGTCGGGGTTGCAGTGGAGGTGGTAGCTGGGGCCCGGCCCCTGCCCCGGGGCGCTGAGACCTCCCTAAGAGGCCCGGGGGCTCCACAGGCTGCCCGAGACTCTCCATTCTCATGACGCCGAGAGCCCTCCTCTAGAAGGAAGCAAGCTCAGGGGCCTGTTTTGGGGTGTGAGTCAGATCTGGGACTCCCCTGGGTAAGCAGCACTCTTCCTTCACCAACCTCAACCCTCATCTGAATTCTCTTCCAGAGATTTTCAGCCCATCAGGGCGGGAGCCTGAACAGCCCAAGGGGATGGGCCTCCTTACCCGAGTCCGAGTTCAGGCGATGGGCCGACAGCCGCAGGGAGGAGTGGTAACTCCGGCGACGGGACTTGTAGGTGTTCTCACTGCTTCGCTCCATGGAGAACTCCTCCAGCCAAGAGGAGTTTGAGCGCTTGTCCCGGATGGTAGAAAAGGAACGTCTCATGGAGCTGGGGTCTGTTACCACCTGCAAATCGGAGCCCCCAAAGGAACACAAGGTAGGGGTTAGTTACTGAACGGGTCTAAAAGAAAGAAGTGGGGCTGAGATTGTTGCAGATGGCAAACCAGAACCACCCTTGAATCCCTCTGGCTCAGACCTCAGCTGGAGGCTGCTGCAGAAAGTGACTCCCTCTTAGGTCTTTAGGTCCCTGGCACTGGCCCAGGGTCTTCTCTTTATGCTCAGGAAAGCCAGCAGCCGAGTGTGCTGTAAAGGCTTCCCCTAGAGCCACCTACCCATGGGGACTCAGCCAGGACCTGCAGGGAACCTTGAGCCACTTTGAAATACGTGAGGGCCACTGTCAAAACATCCATGCCTTGAAAGAAGCATGGCTTTGGCTTTTGCCTTCACCAGAGAAGGCCTGTCCCATGGCACCAGAGCTTGAGAGACCTTGAAATTGAGCAGCTCCTAAGAACGCACTGTTCTCCATCATCCATCCCACCCCAGCCCCACCTTAAACTTGGGCATTTTATGATGTTAAAAACAGATCCACGTAAACTTGTCTCTGTCAAAACTTAATGTAAGACAGACAGACAAAAAAAAAAAAAAAAAGCAGCCAGGAAAACAGACAAAGAAATGAGGCGTGGCCAGCACTGGTTAGGACAGACAGTCCAGACACCGAGCTGTGTGTGTTTAAGTAGCTGCCTACGTATGTGCTTGAGGAACCAGGAAAGGAAAAAGGAAGGAGAAAAGCACAGGGAAGATCCTGGGAAGTGCTTCTTGCAAGGCCAGTTGAGTCGAGGATGTTGAGCCCATCTGGGTGGAGTCACGCCACCTCGCTGGCCAGGCCGGTACGCGTAGGGCCTCAGTGAAAGCCCACCATGGAGGAGCAGGCTCTGCAGAGGTGGCCTGGGGGCCGGGTTTTGCTCAGAGGGAAGGGGCGGGGACAAGTCAAAGGCTCACCTGAAAACATCAGATGTTTTCTCATAACCCACCAATGCAATACAGCCCAGGGTGCCACGCACAGGGTAGGTGGTTGCTTTTTACCTGGGGATCCACGGTCAGGCGTGGCAAAGAGGATGCCCTCCCAGATCCCGCATGCTCCTGGGTGTCCGGAGGAAGGCGGATGCCATGGTTAGAGAGGTGCACGCTTTTTAATGCACTAAACTCTGGCTCCTGGAAATAAACACAGCCAAGCTTGTGGGACTTGGTTCCATCTCGTTGCTGTTCGTCTCCAGGGGATGCTTCTGCCTCCTCCACACCAACAATGGCTTTTGGAAGAGAGATTTGCGTCTTTAAGATCTGCTGTGTGTCTATGTGCAGATATGTGGTGTACCAGATGTCTCAAACAGAAAGCACTAACTGGGGTTGAGGGGTAAACTCTTTTATCACGAAGCAATGCTTCAGCTTTTATAGTTTTGTAAACCTCATGGGTCATAAGACTTTTTAGTTATGTGAAGTTTACTTTTTGACAGTTGGTAGTGTTGGGTTTATTCTTTTAACCTCAAGAAGCCATTTACCAATGATATGAAAACCAGTATTCCAAGGGAAGTGAGCAATTATCTGCTGTCAAATGCATTTTCTCAAACCTTAAGAGATATGATCTTATGAGCAAAGAGCTTTCTTATGATGGGAATCATCCAAAACCCTGTGGCGGGCAGCCATCTATCAGGGATGCTCTAGCCGGCACCGTACAACAGGGATGGAGTGCAAACCACTTACGTGGTTTTAAATTTTAAATTTCCTGGTACCTACCCTTAAAAAGAAGGGACATTTTAGTAGTTTCATGTCAGCGTGTATTCACTGTCAAAAATGAGACATCTGCTCTGGGCATGTGTCTTCCACGGGGCCCCGTCTGGGTTTGGACGAGCCACGCTGCAGGCCCTTGGTCACCACGCATGGGCAGTGGCTGTCATACTCACTGCGCCGTTCCAAAGAATGAGGCACTTGGAGCACGTACCCCAACGTCCCGTCCAACCCTGTCGTGCTATTTTCCTGGTCAAAGAAGGTCGGTTTGGCAAGTGTGCGTGCTCTACAGAGAGTGCTTGTGTCCCTCCCTAGAGTGTAGCTGCCGTGGAAATTTCACACGGGTCACCGCCCTCAGAGGCCCAGGAGTGTCTCCGACATCTGGAGATTATACCAGAAGAAAAGCTGTTTTGTATTTTAGGAAATGACATTCTAAGGACGAGGGGGTGTGAGTGGAGTGCGGCGGAAAGCCAGCCTCCATGACCGTTTGGCTGAGTGGTTTCCGGTGTCAATGGGAGGACCGCTGTCCCAGGACACATGACGCGTGCACTTGGGGACGTAAGTGTTGGCAGTGTGTGCTTTACAGAATGCACAAGTCTGACTCGAAACACGTGCGGTAACAACGCTGTAGTCATGGGTGTCAGAGGTGGTACAAGACACACATACGCACACACTCCTTACAGGCACACAAGTCACGGCCACGCCTCAGGACGCAGAGCAGGCCCCCGAGGGACGGGCAGGAGGACACAGTGGTGCGTGTGGGGCACAGGCTGACACCTGAATCACAGACACCAGCACTGACAATGAGATGGACACAGATCCGACTAGTCCTGCACTGCAGCTCGGCCCCGGGGAACCCGCAGGAATGACGGTGTGATAAAGAAATCTCCCCGCCAAAGACAGGACACGTTACTGAGCTTTCCCCCCACCAGGCAAGCCTTAAAATGCCGAGAGGCCCTTTTTATGAACCGGGCTATCTGTACCAATTAGTCCCTGCGGAGAATTCCTCCACGGGTTCCTTCCCACCTTACCCAGAACGCCCTCAGGCACTCACACGTGGGTGTGTGGTCTGTCTCCCGAACACTGCCATGCACAATCCCATAATCCCTTACTCAGCCATTACAGGAGAGGAATCACCCATTTGTTTGAGCTACTGAAATGTTTCGCCCCTTCCGGCAGGCACCCGTTCCATCAGACATGGACCCCACAAACAGGCCACTCTCTCCCCACATCATCCCTTCCATCCCATGTTGGCTCTGGGGTATACAGTAGCAGTGGGGAGGGGTTGGGAGATAAATGAAGGGGAGACAAGAACACAGAGGAGTTATAATCAAGTGCCAGGGAACTCAGTAGAAGCTTCAATCTGGACTTTCGCGAATGTTGGGTTTTGCCTTTTTCTCTGCAGGCCAATGAACACTTAGCTTCCATTCTAAGCTCGGGAGGGAGCTTGATGGCTCCTGAATGAAGAATAATGGTGAGTAAAGTCTGTCATCTTCGGGAATCACAGTTTAGCTATGTATTTAGCAAAACCTAAAGTTTAGTCTGTCCTCTCTTCTTCACACTTAAACTGGACTCAGTAGGTTTTTTCATGAATGTCACCATTTATGCTAATGCAAAACTTTAGGCTCGGGAAAGTGATTTTTAGGGATCTCTTAGAATGTATTTGGCCCATCTGCCTGACCCGCACAGAGCAGAGGCAAGAGATCTTTCTGTATCTCTGGCAGACAGCGGTCACTACCCCCGAGTTGTCCGAAAGGGGGAATCACTACAGTGCTGGTTGGGGGAGGCCATCCTGTGCTCTCCCAAGCCATCCCTGTCTACGCCAGGCCGCCCAGCCGGTGCCACTCACTCTATGACGACTCATCCCAAAGCTCCGCGTCAAGGGCGAGCCTTTATGATGCTCAAGGGCATAAATGAGGAGGGCTGGGCCTGAAGCAGTATAAATCCCTTCAACAGCTAAGGGGACCCTGGGATCGTAAAACCTAAAGAGGAAGCATTTGTCAGAACAGGAAACGCACAGCGATGGAAGGGAGACAGCAAGAACCTCCCGCGGTCACGGGCTGAACTATCAGGAACGGTTTTCCTGGGGGACCGTGGCTGTGGAATCGAAATCAGAGCAGAGTGGGAGGGATCAGGAACCCAGGGAACTCTTCTGAAGTCCTGTCACTCGTTCACTCACCAGAGACTGCTGCTCCTGGAACTGCCCATCGTCAGCCGGGTCCATGCACGCCAGCTGGAATATTTCCTGCGGGGAGAGCGGACTCATCGAGGGGTACCCACTCCGGCCGCTCCTGAAAAGCAACGCCGAATGCAGAGGTAATGTGCGCATGACAGAGACACAGACATGCTGTCGCTGCCACTACCAACTCCCGGCCAGGCCAATGCCCTTCGGTCTTGGCTGGCTTGGAACTTACAGGTAGCTGGCCCTAGAATAGAAAGAATTTTAAAACAAAAACAGACACTAGAATAAAAAGAATGCACTGTTTTCAACCTGCATTTGGAACCATGCATCACTCGGCTGGTGACTAACATGTCTGTGACAAACGACATCATTCGTCACTCAGCCATATGGAAGACCAGTGGATTCCGCTCGTTTTCCTCATTGGGCGGAGAAATGCCATGCTTTAAACAGTGAACAGTTTGTTTAAATATTAAGCAGTCCCGGTCTTTTACAAAATTTCCTCTACACTCAGGAAGAATATGGCTTTATTGTGCCAACATCTCTGGCCCAACTAAACAATTCAATGCCATGAACACTTCCTGAAGTGCCTGTGTCAGACACTGGGCCCGTAGGGGGTCAGGACCTGGGGGGATGGTTTCAGAGGTGACCCCCGCTGGGCGGAGGCTCCGAGTGAAAGGGACAGAGCGCTGTCACTCAGCCATGGCTCCATGCTGCAGACACTCTCAGCCAATGGGACCCATGGGGCTGGGTAGGAGAGAGAGTCAGCCAATCTTCCCGAAAGACGTGGCTGCTGCTGCCATTCCCTGGCCAACAGGTGCCCTCTGACCTGCTCCGGAGTGAACTTCCTGATCACGGGAAGCAGGACAGCCAGGAGGGAGAGGGGAGACCATCGCTTTGTAGTTGCGTCTGCGGTTAATGACACCAATGAAAATCCGAGGCCTGAGCAAGGATTGCCAGTCACTCCAAAGTAACCCACGGGTGCAACTTGCTGGGACCACAGGGAAAGAGCTGAACAGCAGAGACCCCTCTGGCCTGTCCCTTTGCTCCCAGGGAGGGCGTGAGCTGAATTTTCACAACGGCTGCAGAGTGATCTGGTACTTCAATGACTGGCTCTGATGTCCACCGTCTTCCTCAGTGTGCCTTCTCCTGAGAACCACTGGGAGCAGGATGAGCACTGCTATGATAAGAAATGGGTCCCCTTTTGTCCTACAGAAAATGCATAATTACCCCACAGAGAATTCCCAGTAGGTAGAGAGGACCCTTAGAATCACGGAGCAACCTCACAGAGGCGAATACTTTGACCTCCTGCTTCAAAAGCCTCGTCTGGCTTCAAGCGCAGAATCCTGAACACAGTCTCCGCTCATGACCTTCTTACCTCTCGCCCTTCCCACCTCGCAGCCTTTGCCGGCTTTAACTGTAGCCCTGGCTCCCCGCACTCCAGACATGTGGGACTCCCTTTAGTTAACTGAACGCGGCAGGCTTCTTTTTGCTTCAAGACGGCTCCCTGAAAAACCTTTCTGTGTTATTTTGAATTCATCCTTCAAAATTCAGATCAGAAGCCACTTCCTTAAGGAAATATCTCTCCTGCCTTAACTGGTCAGCTCTCCCTCTCACATGCACTCAGATCAGACTGCCTTGGTTTCTCCTGTCCCTAATCAGACCTGTAGTTAATCACCGAAAATGAGTCTCTTCTTCCCATTCTGTCTCCTGTCTGGTTTCCCAACAGATGTGAGCTTAGTGAGGGAAGAGCCCTGCCTGTCACAGTCACCCCTGTACCCTCCGCGCAGTCTCTACACGAACAGTGTAACTCTGGAAACACAGGTGGTCCTGGAGCAGCAGTCTGCTGTGTCCCCACTGCAGGAAAGGCACCAACGGCCCCCAGCACCCTGAGTGTCACCCTCGCCTCCTCCCTCACTCCACGGAGTACATCAACCACCAAAGCCTACCCATTACCTCTCAGGTCTGCGCTGCTCTTCCCGTGAGTCCGAGCCCCGGTCATTAATAATTGGCACAACTGCAGTCACTTACTAAGTGGTGTCCTGTCTCTTCAACTGCTCCCCCCAGTCCACTGGATGCACCAACGATCTCTGTCAAGTGCAAATCCGATCATGTCACTCTACTGCATAAAACTCCCATTATCCTCGGATGAAACTGAACTGCTGTATCCTGCTTGTAGTGCCCTACATAGCTGTCCAAGCTCAACACCCGCCACCTCTGTGAACTGTGCCCCCGGCACCCTAACAGTTTTAGATTCCTTAATTTGCCCCATTTCCTCTCTCGAAGAGCTTGCCTTCCAGTCTCATGTAAATGTTACCTCTCAGGCAAGACTCCCCCCACTCTCGACGCAGGCACACCTCTTCCTTTATTTACACGGCGACACAATAACCTGCTTGTTACCAACCTTGTGATTTCTTTCTCAAGATCCGTCTCCCCAGGGACCAGGGTTGTGTTGACTGCTGCGTCCCCAGTGCCTAAGCCAGCTTCTGGGTCACATAAATATTGGTCAAATCGATATGGAAGTGAATCAATCAACATGAGAGAGAAGCTGGAGTGACCCCATGATGGAAGGCATTTTGCATAGCGATTTGTGGATAAAACAGATCAAATTGTGGGGCGTGTCCTCCATTTCTAAGGCAAGAACCCTTGCAAAACACCAATCCTTCCAATGAGGCAGTCCCACACTGCGACCTCACCTCCTTCCTGTGCAGAATGAAGAGAAACATCTACCCGTTTTCTGCAGACAGGTGAGTCCACAGCCTGCTGCCTCATCACACCAAATGTTTGTTAAAATGACCGACAGCCTCGGTCAGGACTCTGGGCCTCTTCTTCCAAACGCATTGGGTCATGACCTCTGAAAATGACGCTTTTCCACCACAGGTCCCCAACCCACAGGCAGAAAGAAATCAATGGCGAGAGTCTAAATGGCATTCTGACGGTCCCACTCCCGAGCCCTGGACGTCACTGCCCCAGTAATTGCTGAGGTTGTCCCCGTGACTACTGGCTCCTTGGGAACCAGGACTGGGGTGAGCCCAATCACGAAAGCTCCTCTCCACTGGGTGGAGGGACTCCATGCTCTTTGCTGCTCAGTCCATGTTTGAAGAGAGAAAGATAATGTGATGGGAAGAGGCACCTGCTGTGTAGATCATTCACGGCCAAGTTGGGGCCATGGCTTGCAACTCAAAAGAACTGGCAAATTCCTTGAGTTTTGTTTCTACTGCCAATGCAGAAAATAAAGATTTTTTTTTTGCCTGATCTAAGCTGCTTTTTGTTCATTTCACACATAGCGTAGAGAGATGATTCTAGAGTTAGAAATAAATGACTTAATTCCTGTTCAGCGTCCTACTAGCCATATGGCTTGGGGCCACTTATTTAACCTCTTCATTTGTAAAGTGGCGACACTCGCACGTGCCTTTCCTTCCCCTGCGCGTTCTCAGTGCTCACGCTCTCTCACGCAGGCTGGCCCTCGCCCCCTCCTGCTCGACAGCAGAGAAAGGACCCTTCGGCTCCGAGCTCGCGCTTCTCGGCCGCCCCGGTCCGTGGGTCTCTAGGCCCGCCATGGGCACGAGTGACAGAACACACACGGGAGGCCGTGGGCCCTCTGGCATTACTCACAGGCCTGCGACAGGCTCCTGCTGCAGGTAAGGCAGAGCTTTGGCATTGGCGATGATCTCCTGCGGCAGAGACGAGGGCTCCATGCGCTGGAACATGGGGGCGTTTTTCTGTGTTAGAACAAAGGAACTCGAGTGACTGGGGGAGAAAGCACAACGTGATTGGGTAAAACGGGAGCACGGCTGACACCTTGCTTGACCATTTTAACCTTCGATCCACTGCATTTCTAATCCCCCGACCCTAGGAAGTTCCTGGGCCCTGCACCCCTCAGCGCCGTTGCTAAGCACTTGCAGGGCACGGTGCCCAGGGATGCGCAGGCCTGTCCCTCAGGGGCCCTCGTGCAACTCATGATCTGCCCGCCCGCCCTACTGTGGTTGACCTTCACCTGTTCCTCCAGCTGCTGCCTCTGCTTCTTCACCTTACTCTGCTTATAGTAGTCCATGATCATCATCGCCGCATAGATTTTGCCCACGGTCAGGTCAGAGGCTGAGAAACACAAATGCGGCAGGGAGAGATGAGGGAGAAGACAGGTGGGTGGGAATGAGGACCCTCTACAGCTTTGTTCTCCACCCTCTGGAGCAGGTGTGCGCCCGGCCCCAAGGACACAAAAATGAACCGGTCCCCACATGTGTCCTCAGGGAGCCCCCACAGCCACTCAAGGAGGGTGAGGACATTAGCGAGCATCACCTCCATGGGTCTGGATTTCCATCTCTAATAATAACACCTTTTCCAACCACACGAGGGCCCGCTGCAGTGTCATGGGGGGAGAGAGAGCTATGCACCCAAAACTTTCACCCACAACCACAGTGACCCAACTTGAGAAAATGTTTTCAATGAATAATGACCAAAGGGACTTGAGAAGGGAGGGATTTTCATTTCCTAAGGAGAACAGAACAAGTTTCCCTTATCTCTCCATCACTCTGTGTCACTGCCCACCCCCCCAGCCCCCCCAAGATGTGGCCTTGGCACGTCGGGCCCGCTGTGACAAGTGTACGCAGGAGGAGATGCTGTACCTTTAGGCATGGGCACAAGCAGATCTAGCATCTTCTGGGACAGGTGAGGCCAGATGGCCAGGGTCTCCTTCTGCAGCTCCGAGTCCAGCTGCTGCCTGTCGGCACCACCTGGAATAAGATAAGTGATTACCGTATTTTTCGGACCATAAGACGCACCGAGGTTTTAGAGGAGGAAAACAGGAAAACAAACTTTTGAAGCAACAAAAATGTGGTAAAATATTTAATAACATAAATAACATTCGGACTATGAGACGCACCCCCATTTTCCTCCCAAATTTGGGGAAAAAAGTGCATCTTATAGTCCGAAAAATACAGTAATCCACAGCACAGGCGGGGAAGTGACAAGGGCTGAGGGAGCGGGAGCCCGCCCTGGTTAGTCTTGGAAATTCTGGCCCTCGGGGCCTGTGGATCTTGCGATCCTGGGTCTTTCTGCTGAGGAAGCAGAACGCAATCTGACACCTGTGTGCAGTCACTTGGGGAGATCCTGCCACAGATCCGAGTCCCTGAGACCAGGACCGGCCTCCTCCTCCACTGGGAGAGCCTCCCAGGAGTTCAATACGTCCACACCTAGGGAAACAAACAGAGCCACACAGGAGCCCCCCCACCCCACCTTTGTACAGATGTCGATGAGGCGAGAGCAGGAAGGCCGGAGGCCCCTCGGGAAGCAGGAAAGCTTTCCTGTCCTGAACCACCAAGTTAAAGGTCAGGGGAGCCAAGCACAGCCCCCGCCATGGAAGCTTTCCAAGACATTAAAGTTGACACAGGAGAAAAAAGTGCAAAATGAAAAACTCACCTGTTCAATAAACGCACATGTCTAAAATGCCTACTGTGTGCCAGACACTAGGGATGCCATACTGTTAAAGCTGAAAGGGGCCTTAGCGATGAGTAAACCATTCCTTTTCCCAGGAGGAAATGAGCAATGTTGTAGCTGTTGAATCTCAGGGCTGAAACCGGAACCCTACTATTCGATGTTCAGGGCACTGCATCATTAGGGGGATGACAGTTCACACATCTGTGTCCTGCCGCACCCTGCGTGAGTGGCCCGAGAGTCCCCTTCGCCTTCCTGAGCTCACCTTTGGCGATTTTGATGTCCAGCGCTGTGCGGATGAGAGCCATCAGGGTGGAGGTGAAGTGGACCGTCATGTCCTCGGCTACCGGCATATTCATCAGGACCAACCTCTGCGTGAGAGAGAGAAGCACATCAGAAGAAACCTCCGTGAGGCGGGAAGACGAGTGCAGAGGTCAAATGCAGAGACGAAAAAGAAGGGCAAGGATCCCACCCTCTCACCCTGCTCTCCCTGGACGCTGGTTTGCTGCTGCTTCCCCCCCCCTCCCCCCCAGGGAATGATGCCAGATTCCAAGGGAAGGGGCACTGCTCATTCTGCAGGACTCCTCCAGGCTGCCGAGAACGTCTCGTAGGGACGGGAAGTGAGATCTGAAAGAAGCGGCTCAGGGAGCGGAGTCAGCTCTGCGAGGTGGCTCCACTCTCTGTTTCAAGGCCGCTCTGTATCTCCCCTTGTCCCGTGAACACCCCCAAAGCTCAGACGGAAAGACGGTGAGGGGGAGACTTTGCTTATCTGGCTTGGAAGACACATCCTGATGCCCCCTTTTTGAGTCTTTAAAAGATGGAATTTGCCAGCACACGACCGAGCATGCAGAAGTCCCCAGATCCAATGGATGAGGTGGAGCAGGGTGGGACGGGAGAGCGCAGGCAGGGCGGGGGGAGAGCGGTCGGGGAGCGGGGAGGAGAGCGTGGGGGAAGGGTGACCAAGGCAGGAGCAGAGTGGGCAGGCCGTGTTCCCCTCACCCAAAGGAAGGGCTCAAACGGAAATGGCCAAATCCACTTCCCAGAGAGTATCTTGCTTTTGGAATTCTTTCGACATTCATCCAGGCCCGGCACTCTTCTTACCAAGCTTCATCCCAGAAACTCAGAGAGAGCCCAGGGCCCCACTCCGCCACCTGGTACTTTGGATGTGGCCATCATGAACAAAGAGGACGCCAGCCCCTAGTCTGTGCATGAGGAGTCATGTACTGGGCTGGAGGAGGGTCCTCCGTGGGCCCCGCTCCAGTGAGATGCTCTCTGCAGCTACGCAGCCTGGAGTAGCAGGGCAAGGCTCCCTGGAAGAACCACCCGCCCAGCAGGGAGGGACGTGTCTCTTCCCAAGGCAGCAGCATCTCTATTATTCCATTGGACTATCTCGCCTCATGTGGTTCCCCGGACGTGGGCCCTTAGAGGGTCAAGCCAGTTTCTGGTTTGTATCTGTGTTCCCTCCATCTCCCACGTCCCTAAGCTTCTTGCGAGGTGAAGGAAAGAGCTCCAGAGTTCCGGGCCAGTCTCCACGCTGAAGGGGAACGAATGATAACTGACTAATTGTGGAGAAAACAACCCAACAAATCTGGGCTCAGAGCTCCGAGCACCTGAATGGCGGGAGACTCCCAATGGACAATGCTGCTCTATGCACACCTGGATGCATAACTCTAGGGCCGGGCCCCACATCAGCCCTGCCAAGGAGGAGAGTCTTACCCTGAAGGCCACATGCCCATCGCCGCCCTTTCCCTTGCCTGGCCCAGAGAAGTGGGTAGCTGGGCTGGCGGGGACAGGGCGCTGCACCCTTCCTCCTAAGTCACGGGACAGAAGTCATGTTTTTTCCTGCTGCTCAGAAGGAACCATGCTGTGGTTCCTTTCTGTGGCACGGAGGAAGAAATCTGTTAAGAGTTTTCCTCTCTCTTAAAAAATTTCTTCTTGAACGGCATTTAGAGGAATTTCTGCATTATTTCTTCAGTGAAGATGCCTTTCTTACACACTCAGATAGCCGTTGGCTGTGGGTTCCCTGCGGGCCCCCACTCTGCCTCCTCTCAGAACACACACGCCACGCACGGCTCCTTTCTAGCAGCCCACTCACGAGAAGCCACACAGTTGCCGCTGAGCACAGAACAACATGTAACAAACCCCGCGGTGAAGAGTATCGCAAACCCCTTTGTAGCATCTATGGAGGTCGTCCTTCCGCAGCCCTTCCTGGCCCTCCAGTCTCATCCTTTCTCTTTCCCTTGGTTCCTTCCTCCACCTCCCAAGCCCCACTTCCTCCCCACCGCTGGACCCTAGTTCCTGTTGGTCTCTAGCCCAGAACAAAGGAAGGGGGTTCTACCTTATATGCCACTTTGGAGGGACATCTCTTGCCGAGGCCTAGCGGCGGTGACATGAGAGTCAGCATTTCATACATCTCAGTGTAATGGATGCGGCCACTGGTCATGGAGGGGCGGCGAGTGGGGGCGGGGCGGCAGGGCAGGCGGCCGGGCAAGGGAGTAGGGAGAAGGATGCAGACAGGTAGGGGGGGAGAACAGGCATTCCCGGAAGAGCCAAAACAAAACAGACAGACGAAATCATACAGAGAACAGGAGAGGAAAACAAAACAGAACGGACAAACAGGAGAAGAATAGGAAACCTGTTAATCAAGGCAAATCGTACAGGTGACTCCATCCTGGTGCGGATTTATATCAGCCCCACACAGACCCGGGAACGCTGGCTGCCCCCTGCGGTCCCGCGGACTCCCGTGCATGCCTGTCACGGGACTCAGCTGTCTGCTTCTCCTGGATTAGCGTTACCCTGCGTCCCTGGTCAGGCCACCATGCCCCACACCGCACAGGCGTGGTTTCTACTCCCAGGGCTGTGTGCGAGCGGTATAAACCGGATAGACGGCGCTCCGGCCATGGGTTAGCATGTCCAGGTGCAGCCAGGAAGTCGGGCCGCTCCCCTGCTCTGAACCCAAGGGCGGGACGCCGCGTATCCCCCTCTGTGCCGTGTGCGCAGCAGGAGGCGGCGGTGGTGTGGGAGTGGTGGTTTGTGGCCGCTGTCAGAGTTGCCTGTTGCTTCCACCTGGCTCTGTGCTCCCCAGCATGTCCCAGCACCATGGCATGCTAGGGACAGAAGGCACAAAACCAGGAGGAGGAGGAGGAACACCTTGCATGCCATGCTGCCCTCCCCAACTCTCCCCTCATGCGGCTGCAGGTTTCACCAGGGTCAAGTTTAAAGAGTCTCGGCAGAGGCAGCTGTTTGGCCTCCTGTGTACGGGAATCACTCCGTCGCCATCCCAGCTCAGCTCCTGCCTGTTGCCGAGGTCGGCACCCTCTCGGCCTAAGTCTTCTCTCAGCTGCCTGGCTGTGCCACACCCCAGGGACCCCGCTCACCCCTGCAGCACTGGGAGTGGCTTCCTTATCTGGCACACTTGGCCTTGGATGTGGCCAGGCAGAACCACTGGTGTGTTTAGAGTTCCCAGGGTCTAGCAGAGTTGGAGAGGGAAGTCCCAGATGCCCCTAAACACGTCCTTGGTCTCGTAAACCAGCAGAGCCCCTTGGGCCCCTCAAGAGTATGTGGCAGGACCCCAAGGCAAGAAATGTGCCCTACTGCAACCTTCCTAGCCCCTCCACCCCCCAAACCGATCTTCTCTTACCTACTCTCACCTCTTGCCCTAATTCTTCATGGTTTCTCACCTCCTCTCCTTCCTATAGCTTCTGTAATTGCTTCTGGCCAAACCACCCAGGAGGCGGAGGGCAGGCAGGGGAAGGGCGGCTAGAATCACACCTGGTGATGTCACACATGGGATGACATGCTGCTGTGCTAACAAGAGGCGTGTCTGTCTCCAGTGAGGGAAACCAGAACTCTTTGCTTTTTAGAAAAGATGTCTGCCTTCCGGGAGGGAGAGGTCGTTCTGGTTAAATCTGTGGGTGACAGTGGAGTGGGAAGAGAATGTGGGTGGCCACACACGAATGAGCGCATGCACGTGAAGGACGTGGCAGGTCAAATCTGCCTTTGTTATTAAGCCCTTAACTCTTGTTTCTTTTCCTGCCTTCCCCCCAAAACATGCCCTTCTTCCTACTCTAACAGCTGCTGGTTCTGGGAGGGCCTGGACCTCTTTAAACTCAAAGGAAAGCGACATGAAGGCTCCCTCATGTGGCGTGGTGGTGGCGGAACGGAGAGGAGAGGTTCCAGGGCGCACCCCACCGCCAGTTGTGGCTGGGGACTGGGAGGCAAACCTTGCAAGCCACCCTGTAGGGACAGTTCTCTCCCAGGCCCAGAGGCGGCGAGATGACCCGCACTAATTTGTACATATCCTTATACGGGATCCTGCCGCTGAAAAGGAAGCAGAAGTGGGTTAATAGGACACGCAGAGAAGGCAGGAAAGAAACGACAGCTTAGCCACCAGGGGCGCGGCCGGAAGAGGAAGAGCGGCTTCTTTCCCGGGCCTGGCAAAGCCAGACCGTGGGAGACTGAGAACAGAAGCACCAGAGCAGCACCAGCTTGCGAACTGCGCTGCCCTCGATTTTCTAAGGTAGTTGAGCCTGTCTTATGCCCAGAGGGACTGCTGCCTTGTGACCGACAGCACCCAAGACACCGATCTGGCCCACACCTGGCCAGATGCAGGACGCGGACCCTGGCTCAGAGCCTGCCAGTTCACTGCTAAGAGCAGCTGCGCAGGCAGCCGGTGTGTTTCTCACCGACACGGCCGACAGTCCGTCCCTCAGACCCACTTGTCGGGCAGGGCGGAAGTCAGCGTCGCCCTGCAGACTGTGAGAGAGGCACGCTGCCCATCAGGCTAATGAGCAAGGAGCACAGCTGGTGCGAGGGAAGCTGCGGAGGGCTACGCGTCTGTTTGTGGCACACATGTCCTGAGCTGAGCCTGGGTGAGCTCCTCCCCGCTCGGGGTGCCTGCTGGGACCTGTGTTCAGACTGCAGTCCTCTCCCAGAGCCACACCACTGCCCAGCTCCCCAGCAGCTCGGTCCGATCCAGGCAGAATTCCAGGCGCTGAGGTCTATCTTACCCCCCCCCCCCCGCCTTCCCCATGCACCTGCTGGAGAGTTCTGGTTTCCTGTGGAAAGGGCAGAATCAACAACTGATTCATTTTTAGTGGCTAAAGCATCTGGTCCGTAGGGGCCAGGGGTCTGGACGCGGCCTGGTATGTACCAGGGCCCCCACTTCCGAGCACCAGGCCTGGCCAGCAGTCACGTGGAGCCCAGGGCTCCGCCCAGCCTCGCTCTTTCCAGCCTGCTCCTGCTTTTGGAGATTCCTCCTCTTCCAAAGAGCAGCTCGTCGATACTTCTAAGTCTCTCAACTCTTGAGAGGAGGCCAATTTAACCTTTCATTTTTTGTTCTCTCACTGTGATTGGGACATGGACAGCCGGTCCTGCCGCTGTCTAGGGCCGACGGCCTCTGCAACCTGTGTCCATCTTCTTTCTGAAGACATTGGCTCCCGGTGTCTTTGCCGGTCCCCCCACCCCCCAATCTCATAGCCAAGACAATGAAACTCGAACCAGACCAAGTCACACTATGGATTTCAAAGCAGACAGAGTTCTCTTTTTCCTGTTTGCTCTCTCACAGCTCACGCAGCCCCATCTCACGAGTAGTCCTCGTGGAGCTGTTTCTTCCCAGCAGCCAGAATGAGTGGGCGGGGACGTGTCCGACGCACGTGGCGTTGGCGTCCCAAGATAATGTGAACCCGCAGGAAGCGGGGGTTGCTGAGGGCCAAGGACAACTGAGGGAGGCTAGGTGAGCAATGAACTCTGCCAGCAGTTGGGTTCTCCTCTCAGGCTCCCCACTCCGAGGCCATCCATGCTTTACGGACTGATTTTCCACACTTTCCAGTCACTTTCCTATGTGGTCACTGTCAGTCACCGTAATAGCTCCTGATTTCACAGAATCCTCACAGCCAGCCTTCAAGGTTGGTGTCATTCCCACCGTCTGACAGACGAGGAAGCTCCGTGTGGGTGAGTGCCTGGTGCCAGGCCAGGGAGCGGATGAACACAGGCCCAGCTGCGCTCCTCTCCGACACCCGGCCCGGGGCTTCCTCAGCTCCTGCCTGCTGGAGAGCACGCCCAGCAGGTAGAAGCCGTTGCTCAGCCACTGTAACAGGAGTGGATGTCGAGAACCCTGTGCCCTACGTCACTACTAATTGCGGAGAGGAAGAGGAAATTTGACTCACAGTTCTAGCCTGCAAAGCAGTGACCCAAGTTCAGCAGCCTCCTGGAAGGACAACCTTGGGGAAATCTCAGAGTATGAGGGGTTCCAGGTGGAAGCAACGTGGCCCATTCCTGTGAAGGATGGCATTTCTTGTAGAACTTTCAGAAGGTGCCCAGAATGGATGGATTGGTGAGCTAAGACCCTAAGCTAAGATGACATGGGACAGAAAGAGGCTGAGGCATGAGCACTCACAGGACTCTGACCCCATCTTCAACCATGAGGGCCGACATGTTGCCCTTGAACTCTAAAGAAGGGATCAGCAAACTTTTCTCTAAAGGAAGTCGTGTTGAATCTGAGGGCCACACCATCTCTGTCACGACGACTCGGCTCTGCCTCGTAGTGTGGCAGCAGCCTTGGACAACCCGCAAATGCAGGAGCGTGGCTGTGTTCCAACATGACACTTTTTGTGGAACCAGGCACAGGCCACAGGTAGCCCGTGGGTTGCCGTGGCCAACCCCGCTCTGAAACCCAGAGGGCCCAGAGTCACTGGAGAACTACGGGGCCATGAGAGAGACCTGGTGGGGTGAGGACAGTTATCCCCACAAAGTCCTGACATTTAACCCGGACTCATGCAATAAAAATCCACACGTGTTTAAGGGATCAGTTGGAAGGGCAACTTGGTCGGTTTTTAACGTAATTTCAGTTATCTCAAATTGTACCTTTGAGAGGGATGAGAGACATGAAACACTACTGTCACTGACCATGGTGGCCAGATGGCCCAGAAAAGCCTTGTCCACCTCCCCCCTCCCCGCCCAGTGACTCAAAGGGTAAGCATGAAGCAGGAAAAGAAGATTGTCGGAAGCCCCTCTGGGCTTTACCCCAAATACACGGAGGTACAGACGGTGTGATGAGCTTGGCAAAGGACAGGGAAGCCTGTCACAGGAGGACAGAGAGGGGCAAGGGGGGAAACCTCCGTCTTTGAGATCAGAGCCACGCCGAGGACCCAGCCTCTCCAATGGGCCACAGCCAAGAGGAACCTCCCTTCCTTCTGCAACAGGCAAGCTGCAGGGGCGGCTCCAAGGCCGACTTCTTCCCCGAGAACGCGAGAGGCCTGGGCCCTGGGGCGAGAGGCCTGGGCCCTGGGGCACGGGGCGCGGCCGAGCAGCCTACTCACCACGCGGCTCGGTCGTATTCTGCCCAGACACGAACAAACTCGTCCAAGTGGTGAGGCCCCAGGATGGACGAGTCCCGAGTCAGGTACTCGAAGTTGTCCATGATGACGGCCACGAACAGGTTGAGCATCTGGGGGGCAAGAGGGGAGGGAAGAAGAGTTAGGGGAGCCCAACGCAGAAACCCAGGCTCCAAGGCACGCCGATGATGCCGCAGTCTGTGAGGCCGACCGCGCTCACGGGAGCCCCGTGGATCCTGCTGCAGGCACAGGTTTGCATTCTCTGGGCCGCCACAGACTTCGTTGCGCGAACCACGCTGTTTCGGATTTCTGTGCCACTTCCTGTTTGCCAAGTACTCCACGGCCACTTTTTGCTTTTGTTGTCGGTTCGATTTATGTAATTGTTATTGTAGCAGCAGAGGGAGCAGCGGTGACAACAGCCTCAAAGGTTAGAGGAGGCTGTGGCCTGACATCCACCCTCCCTCCCAGCCCCTCCCCCCCCTTGCTCCACCAAAGGCGCCAACAGAACTGGTGGGATGTCTCAGAGCCGACGGCATGGCCCGCTGTGGGCCGACGTGGAGCTATTCGCGGCTCTCGAGTGGCTTCCAAGATCCTCTTCTCCCACCCACTTGTTCAACAACATTTGCTGCCCACCCACGGGATTCCAAACAGAGACCCAGGTGCGGGGGGCGGGGGTGAGAGAGGCCTCATCCAGAGCCTGAGCCCCATGCCTGGCGCGCTCTCCATGTTGATGCTTGAGTATTCTTAAAGACTTATTTAGTGTTTAGTGAAGACGGTGACATATTGCAAATATACAAACGTTACAGATTTTTTAAAAAAGAGCCAATAAGCAGCAGATGCAGGTTACAGTGGAAACAGAAAGGAGTGTGCATTTGAATTTCAGCTAATTTTCACATCATGAAATATCTGATTATTTTTCCCTCAACTATTTAAAAATGTAAAAACCATTTGTTTTTAAGCAAATGAGTAGTAAACCGGGTCTGGCCTATTGGCTATAGGTGCCGCCCTAGACTTCTGCGCAGGGGTTTAAACCAGGAGGGAGACAGGGGGCACACAGAACGGACGCTCAGTGGCAGTGTGGACGGGGTCGTGGTGCCTGAGCCGAGCGGGTGGCAGGGCAGCAGCATAAACTGGGGAGTTAAAGGGAGTGGAAGTGACAGCACTGGACGGCCACCGTGAGCAGCGCTGCTTTGTGGATTCTGGGCTGCCCAGCACCCGCTGACTGCACTGCTGCTCTCTGGGGGGCCCGCCCCTTGCCTGTGCCTAGTTAGTGTGGTCCAGCGGGGCGCCACCTGGGACCCAGGCCTCAACCAATCCCTGCATCCCATTCCTCTAGGCAATAGTGACTGGTGAACCAATCAAGGCCAGTAAAATGGCATTGAACCTCCAGGGCAAAATACTTGTTCTTCCCTGCTGGTCTTGAGTGTGCAGGGACTGCTGCAGTCTCTCAGAGCTCTAGGCTGGGGTGTTTGAGAAGGGCTCCTGGGTGGAAGAGTCTGGAGCAAGAGAGCAATCAACAGAAAGTCCCCTGGTCTTGGTGATGTCCTTGGAGCACCACATCCCGCATGCTGAAGCCTGCCTGCCCGGCCCCAGGACTCCTCGTTGCCTGCAAAATCCCTTTCTGCTTCGGCCGGACGTAGCTGGGCCTTGTGTCACGTGCAAGTGAGAGGGTCCTGCCCAACAGAGGCCAGTGGGCTGCGGGATTAAGAGACCAGGAGTCCCTGTTGCTGACTCCCGGGGTAAGTGGCTGGGTGCTTGGAGGAGCCAGATGGGCAGGCAAGGTGTACAGGAGAAGGACGAAGTGTGCAGGAGGGACCTGGTAGGACTCTTCTCTGTAATACAGAGACTGCTGGCCCCGTCATAATAACTAGTCTTCCTTCTTCCTTCCCTCCCTCCCTCCCTCTGTCCATCCATCCATTTAGAATATAAGTGGATGCCTGGGGGTCCAGCCTCAGGAGGATGAGGGACACTCCTGGAGGGGAGGGAGCAGAGAGAGTCCAGGGCGCTAACCAACCACTCTGCAGCCACCAGAACAAGCCTGTGCTGCCTTCCTCCAGAACTCATGGGTGTTCGAGGGAAAGAAATGTCCCTCTTGGTTAAGCCGCTGCTGCTCGGGGAGCTCTGTCTCCTGCATCTGGACCTGATCCTAGCTGGGCCTTTCTTCCTACAGCTGACATTGGAGCCACCGTGAATATATTCAACGGCCGCACAGATGCTAAAGGGTTTCCCATGTATCCACATGTATCTTCTACACTCCTTTCTCGGTGCCTATTATTCATGTTGACAAAAACGCGTAACTATTTATTATTGCTTTACATTTGCACAGCCTTTTATAATGGTGTGCGCATTCACACCCATTATTTGTTTCCATGTGCGCTGGAACTTTGCAGGAGGCAGCTTTAATTGCCAACAGCCCTCCAAGACACAGTGCTTCCTACACACGCTGGCATTCCCAGCTCTGAGCACACAGCCCGGCACGTCGCAGCCCATCGGTAAATCTTCCCGGACAGCGGCTGGGAGGCTGAGTGACTCGCCCAAGGTCACAAAGCTGGGCTCCTCGAGGGCTGAGATCTGAAAGCAGATCCTCTCAGGCCGAATACAGCCTCTTTAAAAAGAACATTAACGTGAATTATGCAGCACCCTCCGGCTCAAAATTCTCACAGCACCTTCCTAGTCTCTAATTAATTTTCCAGTTATATCTGTGGTTTCTTTTATGTATTTATTATTAAACACTTACACCATGTAGGACAACTGAGGTGTCTACACGCCCTTCTATACGCCCCATTTCACCCCGTCCCTAAGCACCGAGACCCCCGTAGGCCTTTCGCCCTTCGCCTGTAGGTGACCCCAACTCTCAGCTTTCCCCAGTGCCGAGGCTTTTAATACCACTCAAACAGAAGTGCTGACTAAGTGCTGACTACATGAATGAATCAACTGAAAACTCCAGTTAATATCATTCTAAATTGCTTTTCAGCGATTTTCATTATATAGTCTACGTCCACATTTCTTTTTTTTTTTTTTAAGATTTTATTTATTTATTTAGAGAGAGGGGAAAGGGAGAGAAACAACAATGTATGGTTGCCTCTCACATGGCCCTCACTGGGGACCCGGCCCGCAACCCAGGCATGTGCCCTGACTGGGAATCGAACTGGGACCGCTTGGTTCCCAGCCCGCGCTCAATCCACTGAGCTACACCAGCCGGGCATACGTCCACATTTCTAAATAGGATGCCGTTTTGTGTGTTAAAACACGTGTATCTGCTCACCACACATATAACTCTCGTCATTAAGTCATTTTCCCTCCCGCCCTACAGAAGCCACACTGGCAGCAAAGCCCGGAACGCAATGCGGCTACTAACAGAGCGGTCAGTTCACTCTCTGTACTTGACCCGCCCATAATTCTTCATCTGTGTGCAAGCCGCTTCCCATCCCTGAGAGCAGGCCACGTGGCAGGTCCCCTTAGGGTCGCGTCAGGTAGAACTGTCTGGATGAGTGACAGTCAATGCAGTTGTTGACGCACGGCCACGAAACCGCGTGCTTTCCAGAGGCACTGCGCTAGTGTTGGACAGCCAGTGGCACTGGCGGTCAAGCTGAGCTGAGGGCTGCCAGGGTGGCCAGAGACACCAGACCGACCCTGTTACTGCTCTGGCGGTAACACCCCAACCATCGCTCTGTTCATCTCCACCCACCCGATTACGCAGTGCAGAGATTTCTGGGTGCCAGAGTGCCGATCTGTGCTTTCTCCCGAAGACAGAACGAAGGTGGTGCCGAGGGCTTCTCACTGTTCTGTCAGTAGGTGTGTTTCCAGACACCACTCAGCATTTACCAATACCGGAAGCCGTCATATCCCTTCACGGCTATCAAGCCAGCCAGCCGTCACCAGACACAGCGGTGTAAGAATCGCACGCACACTGTCATCGCCCTACTCTTACTAATGCTGCCACTTTCTTTCAAACAGTTCAAAGTCCCCCAGACAGAGAGATGTTCTTGGCTGTACTTGTAAAGCGTCCGAGGTTCAGGAGAAAAAGGATTTACCTGGGTCACACAGATTCACCAGGAAGTCCACTGCTCCGGTCCCTGGCCTCCGCCCCGCCCACCATCCCTTCTCACCACACTCCTTCCCGGACGCAGCAACAGCATCTCCCAACCACGGGCCCTCACACACCCAGGAGGTGAGGGGCACTGTGGCCTCCAAGAGTTCTCGTGAGGAAAACCCGGTTCTCCACACGGGCTGGGGTGAGGGTGTGTGTGACCGCCCACTGGAGGAGGCATCCCGTGTCCGTCTATCAGACGGCTGGACTGGGCCGCACCGCAGCCCCAGAGCACAGCATTACTCACCAAGAAGGAGCAGAAGAAGATGAAGGAGACGAAGTACACGTAGGCCAGATCGGTGCCGCAGCGCTCGCTCTCGCTCTGCCCCGCCGGCGCCGTGGTGTCGGGCTCACAGCCCTTCTCCCCGAGGCACGACAGCATGATCTCCTGCCAGGCCTCCCCGGTGGCGCTCCTGAGCCCGAAGATGACGTGGTGGTTATCAGTGGCAGGGCTGTGTGCCCTCTCTGCTCCTCGGCCCTCTGTGCCCCATTCACCCAGCCCCTTCGCTTGCTGCAGAGCCGGCAGGTTCGCACTCTGCTCAGACGTGGAGTGCCCGTGGGGGCTCTCCAGGGCTCTGTCCCCTCCCTCACTGCTCCTCTGTTTTTGGAAGAATCTCTGCTGACGGCCGTGGGACTCTCTGGGACCCCCCACACACCTGGCCACCCAAGGCTTCGGGCCTTAAAAGGAATTTGACCAGCAAGAAACCGTCCTCGTCTGCCCCCTAAAGCCCTGCAGGACACACTGAAGCTGCAATTTGCAAATTAACTACCAAGTCAAAGATGGTGAGGAAATGTTCTAACGTCGCCATCACCCGACAGTTTTGTGGAGCCACTGTCCCCACCCCCTCCTGCCCCGACTTCACTGTCACCCTGACAGGAGCGGAGCAAGCAGAGTGAAGAGACAGGAGAGCAACTGGGTCCCCTGGGCAGCAGGGTCCGCTCCGACAGTCACGCGTCCAGGTACCTGAAGAGCAGCATGAGGGACCCGAAGAAGCTCCGGAAGTTGTTGTGCCGGTTGATGTGACTCTCCTCGTCTAACTTGATGTTTCCGAACACCTTGGGGAGACAAACGGCAGCGAGCAGTGAGCGGTCCCTGGCCGAGCGGTGCGCCCAGCGCATGGACATTGGGGGCGCCTGCAGGGCTGGCAAACCTGCCCACACAGCTCCTCCCGACGGCCTCGCCCTGAAGCAGCGACTCCACCCAGAGAGGCTGGAGGACCCCAGGCTCTCGGCCTGATGAGTGAGAAGACGACCACAGAAGGCAAGATCTTTTGGAATCACTCTGCCTGTATGTAGTTCTGCCCACACCTAATTTGGTCTTTTTATTTCCGTGGAACCTGTCACCACGGCACTCACCACGGGGCTCGGGCAGCCTGCCCCAGACGCCATCCCACCGCAGGATGCAGGGAGGGAGCTCCCCCGTCTGCCCGTCTCAGGCAGCAATGAGGGGGGCCTCTGTCTGCAGAGGATGGACCACGGCTTGGGAAGGGGCTGCTCTGACGTTCACATGCAGTGTAGGTCAGAGAGCGGCATTTCTATCGTTCTCGCTGTGCTCCTTTCCAGAGAGTCCAAGTTCAGAAGGTAGACAGGCCTATCAACTCCAGTCACACACACACGGAAAGCCCAGGCCAGTGGGATGAAGGAAGTAATGACAACTGGATGCTTGGAAGAGGGCGAAGGAAGTGGATTTGGGCACATCTGGCTACAGAGTGCGTTTCCGCATCTGTCATTGGTCGCTGGGCTGAGGATACGGTCACCATGCAAACCCGTGTGCAGAAAGGGGGAAAACCCGGAGGTCTCTCTCCGCAGACAGTGGATACAGACCAACTCAAACGCAGTGCTGCCGGGAGCCAAGGTCGCCCCAAAGTCTCTTCGGGTGAGAAGGGTGCCCGCCCGTGTGCACTTGCCTCCCCAGCCGTGTTCCCGACATCAGGGTCTACTCTCGTGAGTCACTCTGTGTACAACTGAAGGCTCGCTCTCAGGTCACTTTTCCAGCAATTTTCAGCCTATATTTAACATGCTTCCATTTATCGAATATATGCTACATGCAACATACTTTCAACCTACCTAACAGTTTCCAGGATGTGCGACTGAAGAACAGTCTCTGCCCCCAGCTATTTGGCTCACATAACTCCCACTGACACCTGCTTTGGGAATTTGTTCTTAACGTTGTTTTTCAAAACCCAAATATTACTTGTCTCTTAGGGAGTATGGAGGGGGCAGGCTAGGCGGCATGGGGAAGTGGGGAGGAGCAGATAGGAAGGCAGAGGGCCCCTAAGCAGACAAGTGCATTGAAAAAAAACCCCAACCAATCGTACCTAAGTCTGGAAGCCCCGGGAGGGAACTGTCAGGTCCCTTTGCCTGTGTTCATATCGCCTTCGGTTTCCACCCTCTTGGCTCAGGATCCATGATTTACCCGACTCTGCTAAAGTGCACTGAACTTGGAGTCTTTCCTCCCTATGACACACTGAAGCCATCACCGCGACTTTCTCCAGCACCTTCTCCGACCATGAACTAGCTTGAGGGCAGGCTGTGATTTTGCATGAGGTATGTGTATAATAGTCGAGGAAACCAAAGCTTGTGCTGAATGGACTCCAGGAAAAGTTTCAAGTGTGTACTTATTGTGAAGGTGGTCTTTAAAGTATTTTTTTCTTTTTTAGTTTTTCACTTAGTCCTTGTCACTGAACCAAACGGGCACCACATCTCCTCCATCAAATGGGTGTGGAAGAGAAAGAAGGGATGCTGAGATCCATCAGAAAACCTACTGAAGCACAGGCTCAAACCCATTTGCACCTGGGACCACAGAACTTCAGCACCAGAAAGGACCCGGGAAGCTATTCATCCACTGCACGGGCAGGGTGTTACGCCCGACAGGTCAGTGACGGGACCAAGCCTGCACAGCTGGTCAGTGGTGCAGCTGAGACTGAAAGCCTCACCCCTAAGGACGCGTAGCCCCAGGGGACTTCTCCTTCCCCAGCAAGTTACTCCTTCCTTCTACGTTCAGATTCCTCTGCAAAGCTCTGATCTTCCAAGATGACTGGAAAAGTGCAGAATGACAGTCCTTCTCAGAAAGATATCTCATGGCCATTTATCTTTCTAACGGGACTCTGTTCACTGCCGTTCTGCCTTTGGGTTTGTAGGGATCTCTCAGCCTTGTTATGACAAAATGAGGAGCAGTCTTTCCAGTTGGAAGCTTCATCCCTCTCTTTCTCCGCATGCCTGCACTATGCATACTATACACACACACGGGCGGGGAGGGGGAGCAGGAACACGCATTTAGCACAGTGTCTGGCACACTCAGGAATTCAGGTAATGGTAAACAGCATTAGCATCGTTATCAGTAGTACTCATTAGCAGTTAGTATTGGAGCTGGTATAATTCTAATTTATATGGTTTGAAAATGAAAAGGGGGGTAAGAATTATTTTTAAGCATAAGCAAGAAAGAACTTAACTTTCATTTGGCTGTTCAGGAACATTTTACTTCCACAGTCAAATAGTTGAGAGTTTGAAGGGACTTAATAGAAGTCATCAAGCCACTCTCGAAGTTGCCTGGGATTAGCTTATAACACACCCCAGCCGGCATCATTAAATCTCTACTGAAATGGCCTCCATGAAGGAGAACTCACTACTTCCCGACCACGTCTCATGCTTTTGGACACTTGACATTCTATTGTATTTTTGGAGAACAAGACTCTCCAGTAATACCTGGCTGGTGTAGCTCAGTGGATTAAGTGTGGGCTGGGAACCAAGCAGTCCCGGTTCGAATCCCAGTCAGGGAACATGCCTGGGTTGCAGGCCAGGTCCCCACTGAGGGCCATGTGAGAGGCAACCACACATTGCTGTTTCTCTCCCTCTCTTTCTCCTTCCCCTCTCTCTAAAAATAAATAAATAAAATCTTAAAAAAAAAAAAAAAAGACTCTCCAGTAATAGAGTTAGAAGAGAAACAAAATTAGCCAGCCTGGGAGACGGGGCCGATGGCTCCGCAGGCGCCATGGAAAAGGCAGCTGGCAGTCCAAAGGCGGCCGCACCGCCTGGCTGCAGGAGGCTGCCGCTTGGCTGAAGCTGTGTGGGGGTTTCCCATCCCTACCTCCAGGTCAGAAAGTCAGCCTCCCTGAGACAAGCAGAAAGCTGCGTGCCCAGCTGGGGAGGCCCCGGGGCTGCAGTGCCACTACTTTTCGGTAGGAGCCCACCCACCATCAATGACTGCTGCCTCTGAAAGATTGTTCGGCCTCTTCTGCTAAGGGGGCCCCGGCTACTTGCAGAAATACCCTGGGTGGGCAGCTGATCTCTACCTCTCGGCTCCAAACCCGGAAAGGATGCAATAACCCAAAAGAACTAGCCAGCAAGCTGCAGGGCCCTGGGTTGTGGCCCCGGGACCTAGGGTGGGGCATGCTGCCCGGAACTCTGCAAGCTGTTTCCAATGATGCATCTTAGGGCATAAATTAGCCATTCAAGACTTAACTCAGATGCATTTTGTGTCACTGGATGCAGAACAGCCACCTGACCTTTCCTCAGGCCTGGCTCAGACACAAGAGATCAGCGTGAGCCCTGCCCCCCTCCTCAGGCCCCTGGGGAGCCCCTCTGGCTAACAACACTGGTGTCGCCGTCACTGTGGTTCTGTTGCTGCGCCCATGGAAGTCCAGCTGCTTGTAAGTCATCACCATGGTCTCACAACCTCAGGTGAAGCCCCTGCACCAGACCACCCTGAACACCTGGCCAGTGGGAAATCCTCAAGGACATGCTGCAACAAGACCTTGGGAACCCGCCCGGGCTGGTGAGCCAGAGACCACCAGGCCCCATGTGCACCTGCTCACCTGCATCCCAATGATGGCGTAGATGAAGAAAAGCATGGCAATCAAAAGGCAGACGTAGGGGAGGGCCTGGAAGGAAAGCAGAGATGTGACCATGACCTCAAAGGCGGGCAGCTCCCAGGCTCAGCAACCTGCAGTGATGGGCAGTGCGGGAGCCCTGGCCCTGAGGCTGACTTATCCAGAGACTCCAGGTTGCCGTATTCCCCGGGAGGTCCTGTTTTGGGGTCCCTTACTCTGCAGATGTCCACATCCTCTGACAGATAGGGAAGCTGCTGGCCACAGAGAGGCTTGTCATTTACCTTCTGTCATGAATGTTCCCTCACCCCGAAGTGTGGCCCAGATCTCCAGGGAGAGCTGGGAAAGGTCCAGGGCCTGTGACTCATCCCACTTTGCATGCGGATTATTAGTAAGTGGGCAGGTGATGCGGATGACACAGAGAGCCTCCAGCTCTGGCACTGGCCTCCCTGCGCTACCCCTTCCCACACCCGCACTCCAGGCAAAGCCCCTCAGGAGAATCTGGAAACAAACTCCAACTCTGGGTCTCAGCTGTGTGTGGGTCCCAGAAGGCTCCTTCGCCATCTGATAAAGAACCTTTCCCTGAAGTGTTAGCCTCCTGACATTTCCATATGCGCCCTGCAATATCCCACAAAAGCCTTTTCGGTGTCAGCCACCACAAAGCCCTGCCGGGAAGCCAGGCAGCACCATGTTCCATACTGCGCGAGCTGACTGCCGCTCTGGGATAACATTTCACTCACGGAGTGAAGGGGGCCAGGGAAGGGGATGCAAGGCAGGAAACTGCCCTGGTGGCTGGGGAGCATGCAGGCATTAGGCAGTCTGGCTTGGGGGCCGCGGTGGCACTGGAATTCTGGGGCGATCTCCGTGCTGACATGGAAATCCCTCTTCTTCGTCATCCCATAAGCCCCCGGAAGGCGGTACCTCTGTGTGTCTGAGCTCTGTTTTGAGTGTGGACAGCACAGACCCTGGGGGACTAGTTACAGGCCCTCAGACTGCAGGAGCCAGGCAGGGCTCACCAACAGATCTCACCAAGTGGAGAGCCCTGGGGGGCTTTGGTAAAGTGAATGAAGGGTTGAAGTTGGTGGGAGGATCCCCCTCCAATGAAGTGCCGACTCCCGAGATCTGTGCTGGAATGGCTGCACTTCAAGGGGCCGTGGGAAGGCTCCCTCTGCTGAGAGGAGAGAGTGGGGAGGCAGGTTTCTTGCCACCTGGGTGCGTGCAGCGACCTTCTATCACCTTCCATGTGCACCTGCTGCCTTCCTTCCACCTTCTCCATGCCAAGGGCACCTAGTTCATCTCTCCCTACCCCCAGCTCTGGGGAGAGGACCAAAGAGTCATTCCAATCTCCTTTGCTGTCACGTTATGAATCCAACACATAAAGGCAAAGAGGGGAGAACTGAGCTGGCGCCAGGGGTGGAGAACTGGGCGGTGCTCGGGGCTGGGCGGGCAGAGCAGGCAGGGGCTGTGCGCTGGATTGCGAGGTTCTCTACGGCGTGTCTGCGGAGGCGGCCTTTGTCACACCAATGTTAAGAAAACAACTTCGATGCCTGGGACTCCTGCAGTGCCTGGGACTCCTGCGGTGCCTTCGATGCCTGGGACTCCTGCGGTGTCCCAGGACGGGTCCAGAAAGGCAACACCTATCCATCACCCTGTCACCTGGAGGCAGACTCACCTGTCTTCACCCCTCTCTGTGTAGTCACTGAAATAAGCCAACCATTTGGCCTTCAGTTTTTGACATGCTTTTTCTTTGTCCTCAATAGTCCCCAGTTTTACAGAGAACCGGTGATCGTGATAATGTGACAGGCTGACACATATTTCTTAAGAGAGTCACCAACAATGCCAGCTTGTTGGGCAGGTTTTTAAGAGCATCTGGTTTCAAATTCTAAATCTGAAGTCACCTGAGACTTGTATGGCGAATTCTTACTGAGGGTTTAGCGTTCTCCTTGTCCATTTAGCTTTGGAAAAACGGTTTTCCAAAGGCCTCTGTGGGAGCTATCACCTCAAACAATCACTCTGGATGCGGTAAAAATGTCAAGGTTGCTCCTGGGAGCCTGACCATCCATCCTCACAGCCGGTCTCACATCTCACACCCGCAGGTCCTCAACGGAGAAGTGAATCGGCCATGAGGACGTGGGATGAGGCCCTTTCCAAGTGATGAGGAATGGTGAAGTCCTGGGTTTGCCTTCTTTATTCCAGTTTGTAATTAAAATACAGGGGCCAGGCCAAAGCGGTTTACAGATGCACCACGGCCTCGTCTGCATTAATAAAGCCCTTGTAACAATCCCAGCCTGTTTCTTTTTCCACGTCAACAACTATAAATCGACTTGTGCCCACCCGTGTGTAATTAAAATAAAGAAGTCCATTCTGTGATTTCTCATCTTTGAATCAGTATCATCAAATTTATTTTTAAAACATATTCATGGGCCAACCATTTTTTTTTTTTAATAAGAGGAAAACAGTAGGCATTTGAACCGCCTTTAGGCCCCCGCCACCTGAATAGTAACTGATGGCGGTCTTTGCTAGAGCCTGAAGATAATTTAAATGGGTTTGGGAAGCTTCTGTTTACGGAAGTCCCTGCCGCTGGAGTGGGTCTCAGGTGCTGGTTTTTACTTAACTGCACAGACACCACCGCATGGCCCCGTGCGAGTGCTCAGTGCTTGCTCACCCGCTAACTCCCCAGACGTCCATCGGCATGCAGGCCACACATACTGGTGGACCTGGTGGGGCTAGGGTGAGTCATCCTGCTGTGAAACGGAGCTCAAGGAGTCCTCTGAAAACCTGTTCTGTGACATAGAGCCACTGTCACATCCCTGAAAACGCAGAGGTTTGTGACCACAGGCGGCCGGCTCTATCTGCAGACGGGACTGCTGGTGGGGGGCGGTTCTGGAAGGCCGTGGGAGGGAGCACACCTCACAGAGATAAGCTCCCTGCCTCAGTGGACAGAAAAACGTGAGTTACAAAGTTGAGATGGTTTTCTAGATTGAGATTCTACTGAGTCAGACAAGCGGACCGCAGCCTGGCTGAGCTGTGCTATATTTATCTGGCGCTCCAGAAAAACACCCATTCTCCTAGCGTCAAGAGGTGAAGGGGCTACGGAATGACAGCGTGTCGCCTGGCTGTGCTGTCAGGGCCGCCTCGACCCTCAGAGAGGAGGCGGAGCTGATGCCGCTTACCTTGAAGGACTGCACGAAGGTCCACAGTAAGATACGGATGGTGTAGCCCTGACGCAGGAGCTTGATGAGGCGGGCAGCACGGAAGAGCTTCAGAAAGCTCATATTGAAGCCACTGGTGTTCACCAGCTGGTGGATGGAAAGAAAACAGAACTAGTGACATTCTAGTTATTTAGAAAATCTAAGCCCTGGTATTGGCGTATTTATCCCTCTTTCAGATCATAAAATAGGACATGGACTCTGTCTTTGTTTTCAACCCCATCTCTGGCTGACAGGCCAGGGAGGCCCAGATCTGGAAGCACTCCCAGGCTGCCTTCCAGTCCCAGGGAGAAGGGTACGGAAGTACCCCGGAAGCGTGCCCTGCATTAGACAGGACTGGCCTCCCTCATCTCCTGTAAGTGGTCTTAACTCTGCACCTGGATGCCAGAAGAGCAGATCTAATAATCCTTCCAGCACAGGATGACTCTCCGATATTCAAAGAGAATGACAATGAGCTCTCCAAGCCTTCTTTAGGATGAACAATTTTAGGGAAACAATTCAGGCCTAACAACTTTGTGAGCAAAGACACTATGCCTCTTTTGTTATCTCTTAAAGCGATGCTGCACTGCAGGTCTCTACTGACATGCCACTTATCCCGTGAAATGCCTGCTATTTGAGTCATGCAAATGAAGCCAAGCTTGGGAGACCAGGAGCTCTCCAGCGTTTGCATTTTCTGGCTAGAGCTCAGGAGTGAGGCACTGAACTCTCCGCACTCTGAGGGCACAAATTGGGTTTGACGAGTTAAAAATGTACCAATTGTGCAAAGAACTTTTTTTTTAATGCTACTTCAGGGCCAAGCTGAAAGAAGAGATCGACGAGCCATTCACCTTGCTGTCCGTCAGAATGATTTCTGTGATGCTGCCAATCACGGTGATGAAGTCGAAGATATTCCAGGTGTCGCGGAAATAGTTCTGCCCAGTGCATTCAGGCATGGGAGCATCAGATAGAGGAGGAAAAGAAAACCAGAACAAATTAAAAATGGAGAAAAGATATCGTTCATGAAATAGCTTTGTCACTTGGAACGAAAACTTGTTCATTCATCTACAAGTTCACGCAACCGTTGGCTTCGGCTCCCTATTTCTAACCAGAAACGCTGTTTCTCCTTTGTTAATGTGGGAATCGGTCCTTTGGGAAACAGATTCATCACAATTCAAAGACCTTGTTGTTGAAGGCGTCACTAAAAAGCTCAGACGTAAGAAAGAGATTTATGGCCAAGAACATCCTCAGTTAACAAAAAGAAAGATCATTGCCACCTATAAGACAATCAAATTAATTACGATGTTACTTCAAGGTTTTCTATGACGACACCTTTCTAAACTATCCACATTGTGTCACATGACCCTAGGAACATACAGTTCTGACTTTCAACTATTAACAAAAGTCACAGAAATGTCCTAAGTGACTAAAGATCAAAGAGGTGCCAAAAATACCCTCTAACTCCGCGCAGCCTCCTCAAACTCACTGCCGATTCGCAATAGGACGAACAGGTCTCCTCTTTCCCCTCTTTCTCTGCTCTGTTGCTCCTTTCGAGGGGGTGTGAGGAATAAAAGGCAAGGAAGCAGTAATAAAACGAGTGGGCTGAAGGAGATGGAGGAGAAACAAAGGACCTAGAAAATCCGCCAACCACATAACACTCCGCCTAACAGAGAGAGTGAGCGCCTGTCCCCAGGGCTCAGGTGAAAGCAGACTTCAGACTGTATTCCTTAAAGACACAGGACACTCAGGTCTCCCCAACGCCTCCTGCTTGTGCACAAGAGACCCTCAGAGCACCACGGAAGTGCCCCCCGCCCCATCCTCATGGCTGGCATCGGGGACTCCTTCCTCTGTGGGCCAGATACGGGGCCAGGCCCTTGGCATTCATTCAATTCATTTATCCCTCCCATGGAGGCCAGAGGTGGTAGTGATACCTATGCTCACAAAACACTGAGTGGCAGGGCTGGTGAGAAGAGCGGGGCAAGACAGGCAACACAGACAGAGGAGTGTGGGGGGAGGAGCTACACACAAGAAGCACCTCCTCAGGACCAGATGCCTCAGGTGCCTTGGGCACACTGCCGACTGGATACACACAAGTATCTGAGGCCATAGGTAGCTGCTGTTATCCTCATTTTATGAATGAGAAAAGCGAGGCTTGTCTGAGTCCCAAGCCATAAGTACCTGCCAAACATGTGGAGAAACTAAGGCATGTAGTCTCCCAATGATCTCACTTTCCATTAGGAACACCCACTCCTTCATGGCCGGAGCCAGGCTGAGTCTCCGAGTGCCGCCATTCTTAGGGCTCCCCTCTTCCCAGCCCAGGGGGAGCTGCCTAGTTCTTGGATGGTCCCCATCCAGCAGAGAGACTGCAAATCTAGGTCTCAGAGGACAGAGGACCTGGATTCCAGGAGAGGGCGCTTTGCCACACAGCATGGTCTAGAACAGCACGCTGCAGTGCATGAGGATGGACAGGGCGTGGGCTTCCTAGTCCACCAGCCCTGGATCTGAATGCTGGCTCTGCCTTTTCGTAACCTTGGGCGAAAGTGCATCCGTAAAAGAAGGCGACTGCCTATCTCATAGAGCTGCTGCGAGGCTACAACGAATAATATATAAAGCACTCGGCGCTTAAGAGACAACCGATGAATGTTCGTCCTCTCCCTCCGTTTTTCCCCTTTCCTTCCTTTTCTATCCCCACTTTCCAATTCAACTGCCTTTTACTGCGCAATCTTTAAAAAGCTGTGCAATTGTTCTGAATGTCAGTTTCCTCACTTAAATGGGCAACAGTCATAACGATGATGCTACCTGCCACGGCTACTTCAGTCACGGAGAAGACCTGACTCAGTACGCAGCGCATACCGGGGTCTTCTGAAAACCTACAGCACTCCAGCAACGCACAGACATACTTGGGGCTAACGGTGTCCTTTAAGGTGTGCAAACGCCTCGAGAACTTGAGTGAAAATAAGGGGGTGTGTGTGGGAAGGAGCCAGGCTTTGGGGCCCAATCATCCAGGGAAGCTCATTAGCTCACCCTAATTAGACACGTCGTTGGAGATTTAAGTCACCAACGGTCCCGATGCCACATGCCAGCAGTCAAGACGTACAGGAGAGCTTTTCCCTGTCGGGGCCCCACGTCTCCTTCACCCAGCGCACCCCCCTCAGGGCTGGCCTGTTTCTTTTCACTCTTTTACTTCCCCAAGTCTCCTGTCTCCAAACACGTAAGAGGGAGCCAGGCAAACAACAATATGACCACCTGCGATGGGTTTCCTTCAACTCTCCTCCCCAAGCCATCGAATGAATGACTTTTCAGAGAGCCGGTGAGGGAGCGAAAGCAACCCCACAATCAGCACTTGCAAAGATCAAAAACCCTTATTTGTTTAACAAGCGAAGTCTCCCTTCTCGCAGGGAAAGCTGCAGAGGGCTATAATTTGGGATGGAAGCCCCCGCACTAAGTGTGAAACAGTGCCGGGTGGGTTTTTCTGCAGCCCACTGGTCCCCCTGTAAACGCTGAAGCGTGGGGGGGGGGGGCAGAGAGGACTACTTTGTTTACAGGGCACTAAAGCAGTGGGCTAGGTTTGCTTAACACTGGCGAGCGCAGACGCCAGAATCTGATCGGAATTTAGCAGTTGAGGAGGAGGAGGACTCTGCCAGAAAGCCTCAGCCCACCCCCTCCAAACCCAAATCCCAACGCGCACACCTCTCCCTGCCCCCCGCCCACACACACACTCCAGAGGTCATTTGTTTTTTGTCAGCTTACGTACCAAACGTTTTTGTTGGCAGAAATTACTCTTCATGTAACTAAGGGGAGGAGGAAAATTAGGTAAAACCTGTTATCGGCTATGTTTGAGGCTAAGAGGGACAGGTAGTTCCCCACTGGAGTTATAACACTGTATACCTTTTAGAGTAAACAAGCACTCAAGGTTTATTAGTGCAATTCTTGTTTGGCTCCCTAGGGACGTGTAAACTGCAGCGCTAGTGAGAGCTGATGACTGTCACCCCTCAAGTGCTGACAGACCCCGACAGGACCGGCGCTGGCGGCCAGACCAGCCCGGAGCTGGGGATCTGCTGCCTGTGCCCTTCCCCCCGACGCCCTCGCCTTGGCCTTGGCACTGGCCCTGCGGCAGTTCACTGAGCAGGCAAAAGGAGCCCCGGTTAGGAGGGCCGGTACGTGGGCTGCTTTCGAGCCGGGGTAACCATCCTCCTTCCCGCAGAGGCTGGGGAGACATGCGCTGAGGACGGGCTGCCGGACATACCAAGAAGCCGAAGGCGATGATCTTCAGGACACATTCCAAGGAGAACACCATGGTGAAGGCGATGTTCAGGTACTTCAGAGCCAGTTCGTAGGTGCAGGGGGCAGAGTAGTACTGCCGGGAAGAGAGAAGAGGAGAGAAAGCAGCAAACCCTCAGGGTCAGCGGGGTATTCTGGGTCACGGGGCCGGGCCACCACGCAGCCCTGCCCGTGGGGGCCACCGTGGCGCATGGTGTCGGAGAGGGGGACGTGGAATGCTGCAGGGAAGACCACGCAGGCTGCGTGGCAGAACAAAACAGAGGGGACACAGGCCAAGCCCCCCCGGCCCCCACGACTACTCATTAGCAACACAGCCAGTCTTCCTCGAGACGACGGGGTGCAGGACGGAGCATTTTCCAGAGTTAATGGCTGGCCTATTTAGTATTACATAAGGTCAGATCTCTTCCCACACTCCGCCAGAACCCCGTGGTCATCGCTCTCCCCTGACACGCCCGCCCTTGTCCGGATCTCCCAGCCATCACCACCCCTGGCCTTGGGGCCAGCTGGCCGCCTGCTGGGTCTCACTGTACTTTGCCCAAAAGACCCAGGGGCTGGGCTGTGGGATGAGAGAAGATCGGAAAGAGGTTCCATCGCGGAAAAGCAGGTAAGGACGCAAGGCGGTGAGCGGGAGTGTTCCCCAAGGTCTCAGGCGCACCAGCCATTGCTCCGTGAGGGGAGAGCCCCGACGGCCCAGCCGCCCCAGCGCTCCGGCCGACGCCCTCTCACCTTCATCATCAGCACGATGGTGTTCAAGGCGATCATGGCCATGATGGTGTACTCGAAGGACGGGGACACCACGAAGTGCCAGACGCGGTACTGGAAGGTGTGCCTGTTCTGCGGCATGTAGCGGGTGAGCGGCTTGGCACTGATGGCGAAGTCGATGCACGCCCGCTGCAGGAAAGGCACGGCTGGTTACTGGCCCACGCCCCCGGCCCCCACGCCCTGCGCGTTGGCGGCTCTGTCAGATGGTTAGAAGGGGAGGGTGGCATTTGGCAAAACAAAAACAAAACAAAACAGGGCTGCACAAGCTGATGTAAAAATGGCCACAAGGATTGTCTCCAGGTGACATGTCACCTTGAATGAACAGAACTGGGGCTGTTCTGTCACATACAGACTTAATGGATATTAATAATGTCCTCTCACATGGCATGTGGCTGAGATGTTCGGGCAGGAAGCCTTACTGATGCCCTCAGTCAGAGGTCAAAAACTTGCTATGCATTCCCAGAGCGCTTTATTTGTACTTCTCCTATAGCCTCAGTTTCTAGTTCAGTTCCATTATAAAAATAATGACCCTACAACGTGCCAGAACTATTCCTAGAAAAGTAGCAACAAGCGAGCCATATCGCCTTCCCGTGTAGCAAATACAGGCCACAGAGGAACACAGCCTGGTGACCAGGTGGCTTAATGCCAACCCCCACTGAAAACACACACAATTCTAGACTATGCACTGCACTATGAGCCCTACACAGAGAAGATGCTCAAAAAAACATTTATATAGTGACTGAAGACTCCCCCATCTTCTTTCTATAATCATTAAGTTAAGAAAACTCAGTCTTCCGCCCTGGCTGGTGTGGCTCAGTGGATTGAGTGCCAGCCAGCAAACCAAAGGGTCGCCGGTTCGATTCCCAGTCAGGGCACATGCCTGGGTTGCACATCAGGTCCCTAGTAGGGGGTGTGCAAGAGGTAACCACACATTGATGTTTCTCTCTCTCCTTCTGCCTTCCCTTCCCCTCTGTCTAAAAATAAATAAAACCTTTAAAAAAAAAAAAAAAAGAAAGAAAACTCAGTCTTCCTTCCCAACACTGCTGGTCCGAGTCCCCGTCCCGGAACCCTTGCTTCCCCGCGCTCCAGGAGACTGGTTTTACCTCGTTCTTCTCCAGGCTGCACTCCTCCATCATCTTGTCGCCTTGCTCCTGGAAGGTGATGATGATGAGAGCCACAAAGATGTTGACAAAGAAGAAGGGGAAGACCACAAAGTAGACCACGTAGAAGATGGACATCTCCATGCGGTTGCTGCGGCTCGGGCCTCGGTCCTCCTCGGTCACGTCGACAGAGTGCTGCAGAACTCTGGGGACCGACAGGGGGCAGGGGTGAGGGTGGCATATTGGCAGCTGCTCTGACTCAAGGCTTCAGTAGGAGAGGCGCCACCTGTTATAGTTTCTCATCTGACCCCCTGGACTGTGCAGAGCCTCCATTAGCATTCTGGGTCCACAGCACGCACGGGGGGTGGAGATTCAGTGACCCTCCGCCCGCTGTTTTGCAAGCCCGTTCCATTACGCATCCAACTTCTCAGCAACAGCGCGACATTAGTTTACTGTCTAGGTCACCGTGTTTGACACCTGGATTCCCTTTTGGTACTGTGCTGCCAAGCAGAGCACGCTGCCACCAGAAGGGGGTGTCTCAGTGACTGCCAGGTCTCTGAGAAGTCACCCTACAGCGATGGGCAGCTAAGAAGCTAAATTCTGTTGTCCTCTTTTGAAGAGGTCTGATCCCAAGAAGTGTCTCTGGGCCCAGCCAGCTCATCCCTTCCCCTCAATCCTCAGGCGTGGGGCCAACTTAAAGGGTAAATCTGCTTAAAACGGCTCCCAGGGACTCTCATAAAGGGTTGGGGAGCTCTCAAAACCCACTTGTTCTACAGGAGCCAGCAGGCTCCACTCCACTCCTCAATCCTTGGCTCAGACGTTCAGAGTTTCAAATGTCTCCCTGATTTTGTCATCTTCCTCTGCACTTGCGCTAAGGATTTCCAGTTTTCCTCTCTTCTGCCTTGCTCACCCACCCCCAGCCACTTACTCTCCCGGGCACAGTGACAGGGTGAGCCTCGACCACTTTGAATCAGCGCCCAGCTCACAGACAGGCGACCCCGTCACTCACTGCGGCCATCCTTCCCCCGTGGAGACAGTGAAGAGGGTCAGCAGGGCCCAGATGATGTTGTCATAGTGGAATTCGTGGCGCTTCCACTCCCGACCTTTCACCTCCATCTTGTTTTTCTCATGATCCACATAGTTGCCTCTACAATCAGCACAGAAATGCAAGAGGCTCTTCACTACAGCCCGTGGGAGAGAAGGGAAGTTCCAGGGACTTCCGTGATGCAGGCTAACAACGATCAGCACACACGGAACGAGCAAGGAATTTTATTAGAGGCAGAGTCAATGCTGCGGAATAAAAATGGGACTCGGTGCCCCGAGAGGTGGAAGATCGACTCCTAATCCCTTCGTGCGTCGCGGCCGCAGCCCTCGAGCAACTCCAGCTTCCTAAGCCTTGGCTCCCACATCTGTGATATGCAAATGAAACCCGTCTCAAAAGGGCGTTCTAGAAAGTTAAAATGAAAAAGCCAGCGACAAAATGCGAGGCACCGGGTCTGGCACAAGCAGCTTCCCATCATGCCTTTTTCCGGAAGGAGGAAGGGGGCGGGTCCAGAGAAAGGGCGGGGCGTGCGGGGCACTCACATGCACTCCTTCTCCGTGTCCTTGGAGCTGTCGGTGCAATAGAAGAACTTCCCTTTGAACAGCTGCACGGCGATCACGGCGAAGATGAACATGAAGAGCTTGTAGACGATGAGTATGTTGAAGACGTTCTTCAGGGAGGTCACCACGCAGTCGAAGACGGCCTGTGCACAGAGCAGCCGGGGTGGGTCCCTGGCACTGCCCGTGCCTCTGCCCAGGGCTCAGCTGGGGCCACGCCGCCACCGGCCAGCCCAGGGACAAGCGGCCTCAGGAGATTATTGCCTTGCTAAGCAGTGACACTCGTGGGGTTCAGAGGTGGCTTCCGAGCTGGTCAGGACTGCACGTCCCCACCGCCTGGGAGGGGACACATGCGCTGAATCTGACAGTGAACCCAGGGTAAGAGCCCAGATGCCACCAGGCAATGGAGGGACTCCTTGAGGAACTCGATTAGGTGCCCTCTACCCAGCGGCAGAACAGGAAGGAATTGCAGAAAGGGATCTCTGACACCATTTAGCCCATTTTAGCTGTTAAGCGGTTTGTTCCCTGACTTCACATGTATTTGGTGATATCCTTAGATTTGATTCATATATGGAATACGTATTACTTTCTCTTTACCTTCCTAATTGGATTAGGGTGATAATAAACTAGCATCTTTGTCCACTTTGATGGTGTTTTATAGTAAGTTCATTCATTTGCGCCAATCACGTTCAACCCTTTCCAGGAACATTCTCCGGTCTAAAGCTGGGATAAGGACGCAGCAGGTGACGTGGGAAGGGATGGGTGGCCGCCCTCGCATGTACATGGGAAAGCCGGGTGGACTGAATCAGGACATTCAGTCAAAAGCAATTGAACCCCCTTCGGATAAGCCATTCTAAGCCCTAGACTGTGAGAAGTTACATGGGAACATGGCATATTTCAAGCCATTTTTAGGTTATTTTCTGGGTTTTTAGGTTTAGTGCGCTGGAGACTCGAGCCCCACGGTGGTGCCACATCTCTGCAGTGGCTTCTTCGCAGGGCTGGGTGAACACCGCTGGGGTAATTAGTTCAATGCTGCGGGGACTGTGACCGACTCGCAGTCTTGTGGCATCATCAGGGCCACCGACATTTCCCTCGGGTCAGGGAGCAGCAGAGAGAGGAGCCGCTCTTCTTAATTAAATGGAATCAGCCAAGGTCGGGGGCGCCCCTCCAGTCTGTTAACTAATCTCATCACACCACCTGCGCCCTGCCCAGGACCCCGACACAGCTCGGAGGAGAGGAGACCACGGGACTGCAGCTAACAGGGGTGGTTAGGCCCGGGCGTCCCGGCCAAGTCTGGATGGGGTGGGGCAGACAGGAATGATACTTCCGGGCTCCGTGCTGGGCCCATTACGAGGCAGAGGCTGTAAGGAACAGTACGTAACAGGCTGCCCGACACTGTGGGAGGTGCCTCCTTGTGGAGGGAAGGCAGGGCCAGGGGAAATCAGGCAGTGAGGACCCTTCCTGGGGGCACGAGCACCTCTGGGAACCCATGCCTGGGGGTGGGGTGGTGCCGGGCCCTGGGCTCTGAGCGGAAGCCGAGTCTGCCAGTTCAGGGCTTTTCAGATGTGACTTTTCTGCTGTTCCCAGCCTTCGATAAACAGCTGGGTTCGCCACCTCTCTGCAGAGCCAGAGGGCGGAAAGAGAAGCAGTGTCCCGAGGGCTGCATGGGGCCGGTGGTAGAGGGGTGGTGGGGAGGAGCAGAGGAGCAAACTCAATGGGACAGGAGGACGAGGAAGCAGGGCGAGACCCTTGTTCCCTCCCCCATGGTGGCATGTTCTCATTCACAGGAATTCGGGAGATAACTTTTCTCCCATGACCCTTCAGCTTCCCTAAGAGCAATGTGCGTGTGTGTGCAGGAGGCAGGTTCCCCCTGCTAGCAAATGGGACCTGAATGATAAAGCACAGCCTGAGGGTGGGAAGGATCAGGGAAGGAGCCTGGGGTAGGTGAGCAGGGAGGGCGGGGGTCAGGGAGCGGGAGAACCAGGATGGTGTGCCTATGAGAGAAAGCATAGGGCCTGGCCCCCGGAAGAACTTAATTCTCCTTGACTCACTTCCTCATTTCTTCTCTGCTTCTGCCCAAGATGACTCCATTCTTGGGCAAGTTACTGACCTACCTGTGCCTCAAGACCAGGAAGGAGCTGTGCTGGAAGATCCTTTCCTGTGCTAGAATTATGAAGAGAGAAGCCATCCCTGGTCACTTGACCTGATCTAGTGTGCAGACCGAAGACGGGGGCTCCAGGACAGTCTCACGGTTTCTTCCTGAGTGACAGGCCACAACCAGCGTGTATAAAATGTCACTTGGGGCCCTGGCTTGGTGGCTCAGTTGGTTGGAGCATCATCCCCTACACCAAAAGGTTGCAGGTTTGATCCTTGGTCAGGGCACATACAGGTTCCATCCCCAGTCGGGACACATACAGGAAGTGACTCATCCATGTTTCTCTCTCACATCCCTGTTTCTCTGTTTTCCCTCCTCTTTCTCTAAAATCAATAGGCATGTCCTCAGGTGAGGATTAGGAGATATATATTTATTTACATCACTTGGGACTGGACTCAGTAGACAAAAGTCCCTTGTAGATTTCTTGGGATGCTGGTTATTTTCCTTTGAAACTAAGATCCACACTTCAGGCAGGGGGACTGAAAAGAGCCTCAGTCCCCACGTGCGCAAAAGGAAAATTCCCAGAAACAGTTCTGCAACAGCAAGCCCATCGTGGCTGGGGAGAGGAGCCGGTAAAAGCGGACTTGTTGGGAAGAAACACAGAACGTTACCTTGAGTTTGGGCAAGCGCTTGATGGTCTTCAGCGGTCTCAGCACTCGGAGCACCCGCAGAGACTTGATGGTCTTGATGTCCCGCCCCTTGTTGGTTCTGCAGGGGACAGTCCCCAGGCAGCCCCCGGACAGGGAGAAATGAAAGTGACACTCACATTACTGCACCAGCAGGGTGAAGGGGGAGAGGCAGGCAAAAGGCCAGAAACTCGGTTGGAATAGATTCCTTCTGGGAGGCCCCACAAAATATGCTTCGGGAAGATTTACAAGGCGCTCCCCCGTGTGCACACACATGCACATGCAGCCCTGTATCCTCGCGTGGAGGAACACATAGGCACACACTGAGAGGCATCCATGCACACATGTTAATATACACTTCTTCTTCCCAACAGCCAGTGGGAACGCTGCTTATTGCCACACTAGCAAAATGAACGAGGAAGATAACAGACCAGGGGACTTGGCGGTCACCCCTTGGATCCCCGGGTGCCTAGGCTACTGCTTCTGCAGTAGTGGGCTCTCCAGTGATACTGGCTACACAGATTAGTAACACACAGTGGACAGCAGGCCTCGTTAGGGGACCTGACCTAGCCCTTTCTTTGGCTCTAGGTCTGTCACCTCTGCAGAGTTCATCAGTTCAGGGGAGAGCAGGGTGACCCGATACCCTTGTGTGCTGGGCTGCCTGTTCCAGAGAGAGCATGCCATGCCCAGTTATCTGTGTGGCTGGCTCTTCCCGCAGTCCCTTCCCATTTCAGATGCTGTGCCTCTAGCACAAGCTGCAGGGAGCCCCACTGTTGGAGAAGGCCCAACTGCAGTGCCCGCCCGCCCCCTTATCCTTGTCCCACAGCCAACGACCTGCCCTCCACAGCCACCTGGCCATGCTCACTCCTAAGAGACGAAATACGTCTCTTGTTATTTTGAATGAAGTGGATAAATCAACCTGTATTTCTCTCTCCACCCTCCTCATCCCCTGAGATCTCTGCATTCTGTTCAAACAACCGCAATTTGTAAAATGGGTAGATGGCGGGATATGAGGTTTTCAGTAGTGAGCTGAGGCTCTGGTTCTTTCCTCATGTCGGCTCAGATGACCAGCACACCAACCGTCACAGGAAATGGAACCCAGAACATCCGATGGGAACCAGGAGGGCTTCAGCCTGCTCCTTACCCTGCCCTTCCTATCATACCCACCCCCAACGGGGAGATAAGAGTCCATCCAAGGTAGAAAGACATTTAGTATAATTCACAGGATGCTGCCTACACTCAGATTGTAAATTTAAAGACCCTGTTAAATGGTTATAGGCCATGACCTACAAATCACTTTCAGTAAACCTTGGATATCAATATAGATAATCCAAAAATACCACACTGATATAGTCTTTTGCATGCAAGAAGTTTGTATACTTTATAAACTCTTTTACCACAACAGGGTCATCTATCTACCTATCTAAAAGAGGCACCCTATAAGCCAAATACATATACAAGGCTTGGTGACTCCCAATTTGTGTTCCCTTGAGTTTCAGTGACAACTCACCATGTAAACTCACCATGCCTTCCTCAATGAGCCACTCCTTCCCCCACCCCCAGCCATCCTTTCCTCCTCCTCCCACCCACTCCTGTGGCTTTTCCTGAAAAGCAAACAGAGAACGATATTTACCCCAAAGCGTTCCTATGGAGGATCCAAGCAGAAAGCAATTGAGAGAGAGAAGAGGGGAGAAGAAAGTCAGAAGCTTCATGGAGAAAAGGGAACCTCACAAGGCAGAAGACTGGGTCGGGGCCTCGAGGTCCCGCTCACAACTGTGGTGCGGGCAGAGCCCACGTGCTTTGTGAAAGGAGGGAGCGCCCACCTGCTCGGGACCCCCCACCACCTGCAGAGGTGAAGGGCGAAGCTGCCTCAATTAGATGCCGTTCCCCACGCCATACTTTATTCCAGGGAGCCTAGCTGAACTGAAGTTTTCTAAACGTAGGCTTTTACTTCCAGTTCTCTAGTCTTCAGACACATGCTGCCTTTTCCCAGGGAACGTGTAAGAAACTGGCGACAGGAGTTACACCTGTCCTGGGCCAGAAAGCATCTCTCTGGACAGGCATGTGAAGTCACTGTGGCAACTTATGCCCATGAAGGACTTTGTCTGGGGAGGGCACGTGACCACCCTGAGGCTGCTTTACCCCCTCTCAAAAGTGCCAACGAACTGCACCATAAAACCACCTCGAAACCGGGGGGAAACGTAGTCTATCCAGGTCCTGATGTCACACAGAATGACACCTTTTGATACATTAAATGACCAACTGTCCATCGTGAGCTACTTCCTTTGCAGCTTAAAGTAAGATCACCTGAGCTCTACTGGTGACAACAGAAAGGGTGAGAGCACAGATAAATGTAAAACATTTGGGATAGAAGTAACGAGAGCTGACTTTGTAAATGTTTATTCCTGGCTAGACTCGGGGCTGAGCACTCTTTATCTGGACTCCGTAAGAACTTCAGGGCACGGGCATCACTCTCCCCATTTCGCAGGAGAGCTTCAGAGACGTTGAGTGGATGCACTGCCTCAGCAGGGTGAGCTGGGATGTGCACCCGTGCCTGCCTGACGCTGGGAGCTCTCGCTGAGCTAAGCCTCTGCACCAGCAGGTTTGCTCCAGGCTCTGGCACACAGCTCACCAAAGCCCAGAGCTGGGAAAGATCCCTGTGGTCCACTAACTGCAGAAGAAGGCATGCCTTGCGGAGGATGGCTGGGGGCGGGAGACTCAGTGCGGCACCAAGTGAACCAGTGGCCTGCTACTACGCTGTGCCTGGAGTTCAGGCTCTGGTTCTCGGTTGCTGGTTGCAGTGAAGGTGATTTTCTCTTAATTTTTTTTAATGTACCACAGACCCACGTCATACCATCATCGACCACCAAGACTCCTAATGACCACTTTACTCAGTGAACGACCCCACGTGCAAAATTATACTGATTTCACCGCACATGACACATGAATAGTGATTTGGGAAGTAAGCGCGAGGCCTCATAAACCTTAAATCCTTCGAACGAAACTCCCCAAGTGTTAAGAGGGCAGAGATACCGCCTCCTAAACTGTCACAGCATCTTCTCCCGCAGGAGCCCAGGCCTGGAGGTCAGACACACCTTTGTGCGTTCACGGGGCAGCACTGACGGAGCCTTCCAACCTGCCAGGGGCTCCTTCCGGGTGCTGGGAACCCGGCTGGGAACGACATGAACAAGATCGCTAACCCCTGGAAACCCAGGTCTATCGGGGAAGACAGGCCTTGAGTAAACAAGCCGACAGGTGAGAGCGGCGTTGAGGCTCAGTGCCAGGGGAATGATGGCGTGATGTGAACAAAAAGTTTACGGAAACAGGTACACAGGTCCTCCCATGGCCCCCCGCCCTTTTCCCAAGGCTGCCTTCATCTTGAGTGAAAGCTAAGGGAGAACCTGCCCTCTCCGTAACATGAGAGAACAGGGGTGGAAGGTCAGTGGGGGGGCGAGTGGCTGAGAGTCCCGCACCCCAGACTTTCATTTTTGCTTAGACCAGGCCCTTCACCCCAAGTCTGGGCTGGATCTCCGAGGTTCACATTGACACCCGTCTTATGAAGAAAGGCCCCATAATGCTTGTGCCTCCCACACCCCTGCGTGAAGGACAGGATTTGCTCTCTGCAATTAATTAAATAAAACCTCATGCTGTGGAACAAAGGGGTCCCTGACCATTGTGGTGCGTGTCCCTTACTTTGGAAAACAGGGTTCCCGGATGGCACGCTCTGATCTTATTCCCCGGGGTAGCTGTCCATGTGCTGAGGGGGGATGGGGGCTCTCTGTCCCATCTCGACTCCCACAGATTTGAGGCAGGGATAGCAAGAGACACAGGTCCAAAGTCAAATAAAGATCAGTCACTGCTCCAGACATTTTCCAACAGGTCTCCTGCTGCAGAGGAGCTGCGGGAAGGCTCTGATTTTGGATTTTGGGTGGCTGCAGGAAAGCACGCTTGCATTCTCAGCCGCGTTAACATACGTTCAGCACCGATTCGAAAACTGCCATTTGAAATGAAAGGGAAACTGGATAACAAAGCCACAGGGTCAGCAGAAGCCTCAGCCACTTAGACCCCCTAATTAACATACGTCCTAACTCACACAGGCGCTGGGCCCAATGGCCTCTCCCAAAGCCGTGCTCCTGAGCTAAGCCGCTGTCCAGGGCAGCTGGATTGCATGGGGCGCGTTTCCTCGAAGGAGCAGCACGAACTCGGTGAGCAGTGAGGCGCGTTGTTTTAGAAATAATTCATGTGCTTTCCCCAAGCATTTCAGTGTCATCATTCGCTAATACTCCGCTAGTCTTTGCTACTAAATGTATAATCTTTTTTTTTTTTTTTTACGCTGCCTAGGAAATCAGTGAAATTTTACCAGGTTTAAAAGTGAGCTCTAATGTTCGCATCTGAGGATACTTTCCCAGGCTGGGGTGCACTGGTCCCACTTTAATTGGGACTTTATCGGGCCACCCAGTTTTCCACTTGGTTCCTGCTTATTTGGTTAAGTTCCCAGAGGCTCTCCAGGAAAAAAAAAATGCCGTGTTTCTCTCTGTCTCATGAGTGAAAGATGAGAATTTTCCAGCTCGGTCGCCGAGTCACCCTCCGGTCCCCTCATGTGTGATCGCTCATCATCCGCTGCAATCTCTCTCGCTGCAGCTTCCAGCCCCTTTCCTCAAAGGACAGGCTCTCAAACTGATTTCTGCTAGAAACCGGCTCCCCTTCCAAGGCAGGCAGAGCAGGGGCAGTGGGCTCTGGAAAGCCCTTACCCCTTTAAGTGGCATGGCCTCTGCCCTCCCCAACAAGCCAGGGGGGCCCGGCAGGGAGCTCCGGAGGCACCTCTCGAATTAGGGGACAGACAGGTCGCTGGGGTGTCAGGAGGGGGGAGGGGTCCTGCTGGGAGGAGCCTTGAGCCTTGCTGGAGTGTCTGGACTGCTCCTTGGCAGGCCAAATGACTACCGCTTATTAGGCGCTTCCTAAATGTTTGGCACTATATTGAACATTGAACATATTTTACCTTATTTAACTCTCACAAGATCAAAACAGGGTTATTTTTAGTTTCCACGTAGAGACAAGCAAGTGGACGTTCAGGAAGTTCAGGCAGCTAATAATTCATGGTGCTGCGATTCAGACCCAACGTCACTGGACTCTGAAAGCTGTGCCTTCAGTTCCGATGTCACAATGCCCTTTCGGAGGGGAACCTCGGGTGGGTTTTAGCCAGAGATGGAGACAGCGAAAGAAACCAGCAGATTCTGAGCTCGAATACTGAGATATCTGTTCTAGTGTCCTTAAGGAGCCCAGGGTCTACGAGGGCTCATGGTCAGACACAGGTGCAGGCAGAACAGCCAGATGGACAAGGTCAGAGGGGGCCCCGCCCACTGGCACGCAGGTCGTGTGCGTCTCCAGGCAGAGACAGAAGAATCTGTAGGCAGAGGAGAGATTCGCGCCAAGTCATGATTTCGAATTTAAGAGAGTTAATGGCTTGGAACTAACTAGAATATCAGAGATAGAGGGGAGCTTAATGTCGTGGAGAGAGCCCTGAACTTGAAATTAAGAAAATAAACCAACTGGTTAAGAACGGGCTTTGCTACGTACAAGTCAAGTGAGTCAAACTAGTCGGACCTCAGGCAGTCCACTTCTCAACTGTGAAACAGGACGGTCCAGGGACCAATGAAATAAAGGGTGTGCAAGTACCCTAAAAAGTCTGGAGACCCGTGGGGACAAGGAGCAAGTGCCCCCTTTTGGCAACGCTTGTCTCTGGGGAGAGGGCTCCTTTGGACCCGCTGGCAAGGCTAGTTCACCTGTTTCTGCGAAGAATCTCAATCCAGCACTTTGACCTTGTCACCGCTGGGCCATGGTCAAGCGGGGATTATTTTTCTCCAACTCATACCTGAGCATCTTCAGGTCTCCCAGGAGCTCTGTGTCCCCTGTCGCGCTGCCATCTCTGCCCTGGGACCACAGCACCAGCTCTATGCTACATGGTTAGTGCAGAGCTCTTTCCTTCTTGCACATGGATCTCAACAACCTCTCTGAAAACGCTCACGTTTGCCTTAGCAAACACAGCGCCACACCCCAACCAGAAGGTACTTTTGTCTGAGCTCGGAGCAGCAGTGAGAGAGAGCAAAGCATCTCACTGTGTTCCAGCAGTTTTGTTATTCAGTCCGGTCAGCCTAGTCCCCTAATGTTTTGGTCTTTAGTCTTCATATTCTCAACACTCAATGCCCCCTCATCTGCTGATCTTTCTAAGAAGGCCTTGGTGCTGGCCGTAGCCCAGCCAATATACTTCCCCCCACCCCTGTCCCAAGCTGGAGGCTAATTCATAGTGCCAGGCTCTGCCTCTGCAAGCTTGGAGTAAGCAGATGGCTTGTGGGGCCGGGGGGGCGGGGAGCAGTCACATCTTCTGAGCTGACACCTCCCAAGTCCCACCATGAACTCTTCTGACCTGAATTATTCTAAAGCTACTTTGTAATCTGAGGGCAGAGTGACTTGTTTCTGCTAATCCTGCGAGACCGGGCTCTTCCGTGGCTGTGAAAGGTGCCCTCTGAATCTGGGTCTCGCTATCCATATCGCTGGCTACCACGTGGAGGGGCCATGCTTTCTGATCGGATCATTTCATTTTGCTTGGTTCTGTGGCTGAGATCCCGTGCACCACCAACCACCTCCCAGAGCTGTGCTTGGTAACCAGGAGAAAATACTCGGGCACGTGTGTCCTCCACAGGCGAAAGGTCTCGAAGTGCACCTTCTACAGAGGGCTCCCGCAGTGCCAACAGCACACGCAACAGACCACACGCTCTCCAGGGCTCATCAAAGGACACGCGTGCCAGGACTCAATGCCAAGAGCAGGCAGACTGGAAACTTCTCTCTTTCAGGCACTTCCCCCCACGTGGCTCTCACTTTATACATACAGCCCTGGGCACCCCAGGTGTCCATGGACATGCACCACCTTTAGTGTGCCTGCCTGGGCACCGGGGCAGGTAAAGCCACGCCCGATGTGACTCTGAAGGCTGGAATCTCGAGGAACAACAGCTTTCTCTCTGCTCGCTGCTGGAAATTTCCAATTCCAGCTCAGCTGGCAACCTGAATCCACAGTTAATGGGCTACCTAATGGCTAAATTTAATTTTAATCCGTCATTTTCTTCCACAGAGCAGGGGGGCTGGATGGCCCGTCTCGCTCGGGGGTAAATGGGTCTTCTTCGCCTGCAGCAGGACTTGGCCCACTCTTTCCTCTCTGCTACAAGATGAACGTGTGCTCCCAGCTTCCCTTGGGAGACACCCCTCTCAGTTCTAGGAGGATGAGGACGGGGACTGTCAAGAGAGATGCCCCGAGGCAAAGCTGGGGGTATGGGGGGCCCGGCCGAGGACACCGCTGGCAGAGAAGAACAGGAGGAAGGGTCGGCCCACTCTCAGGTGAGAAGGTGGTACTGTGGTTGCCATGCTCTGCTGAACTCGAGCACACACCAGCTCCCGTTCTCGGGTGTGCGCATTCCCACCTTCACGAGTGCCCAGCCCCCGGAGCTCCATCAGAACCAGGGCGCCGTGACCTGCAGCTCATAGAGGGCCCTCCCGGATCTGCAGCCGTCCATGCCTGCGCGCCTCCCTGAGCGAATCTGGAACCCGCTCTGCCGCCGCAGTCGCTTCTGCGTGCGTTCCAAAGACCTTATCCACTCTAGGGCACCGTGTCAAGCGTCAGGAAAGCGACACACTTCCATGCAAAGAATGTAATAAAAGCTAATGAGGGAATTTCAGACCATTCTGGCGTCAAGAGGCAGACTGACTCATGTGTTTCCTTCCTGGCTAAGGACTGAGTAAGGAAAGGCCAAGCGCGGCTGTGGGCCAGCTCCCGGTGTGGCAGGGAGCCCGGCCTGCCCTTGGGCCCCCGCTAGGATGGCACGCAGTACCGGGAAGCTGGGCGTCAGTGCCAGACAGCCCGCGTGGGTATGACCGATGCCCGGGGCCGAGTGACAGAGGAGGTGGGAGCAGCATAGCTGGTTTTCTTTTAAACCATTGCTGTTGACAAGCCACTGTAAGCAGGGAGTTGACTATTTAGAACCCAACTCAGGGGAGCTCGCTTGGCAACCTGACTCGAGCTAGGCAAGCAGCGTGCAGAGCAATGGAAATGACGAGGGTGAGGGCCTGTGGGGGGTGGAGGGTCGCACATCACACACTTGTTCCAGGCCTCTGCTGCAACGCTGAGCTGCACCCCCACCTGCCTGCCTGAAGCCCTTCACTAAACACCGGAGACACGAACCCTGAGGGCCAGACAGCGCCACCTCACTGTGCAGGATGCCAGGAAGCTCACAAACGCCACCTGGCACAGTGGCCATGGGACCTCCCTACAAAGCAGCTCAGTTATGGGGTGGGGGGTGTTCCAAAGGCGGGGAGTGAGCCTTGTGTGCAGACACCCGGAAACACCAAGGCTGGAACCAGCCCCGTCCTCCCACCCAGGAGGCCGGAGGCACGAGTGACAGCGACAGAGTGGGGAAACGGGAGAAAGTTTCTGGTCCTTCCATGTAAAGGAAAGATCCAACAGAAGAATCCCTCTTTTTCAGAAAGCAAAAGATAAAAGGGAAGGCTTCATAGATCCAGTCACTCCCCAGACTCCGCCCGAAACCTCAAAGAGGAGAAGGCGCAGCCCGGGACATTTCTAGTTGGCAAACACAGAGTCCCCTCACAGCCCGGAAGGTGGGACGCCATGGGCAGTGGCACGAGGCAGAGCCAGAACCCTGCCCACCTCCCCAATGACAGCAATGGGGCGGAAGGAGACCTGAGTGTTCGTAAAACACTTCGGGATGTGTCAGTGGACCGGCAGGAACAGGGCAGGGCCATGCAGGGGTGTCTGCACGGATCTCCTTACCCCGGTAAGCCTATGATGAGACACCCCTCTCCGCTCCTCAAAAGTCACCAAGTTCCCAAGCGGGATCTGTCAGGTTCGCATTACACAGAACCTCTTCCCTGGACATAGGCGGCTATAAAGAGGAGAAACTTCTCTTCGGCCACTGCAGAAACAACACCCGTGCCCACAGGAAACAGACACGGCAGCAGGGCAGGCCTCTGTCAGGGCGGGCATCAGGGGACTGCGGGGCTCAGGGAATGTGGGATTGCTTTGAGAATTCAGCTACAGGCCGTTCCCCTCCCTGGCTGGGGGACACGGTGTCTGGGACTTGGGCTGGGTTCTGAGAAGGCTCTGGGAGGCCCTGGTGGAAGGGATGCCAAGTCACCTCTGATGTCTGGGGAGCCACGGAAAGGCGTTACCACGGCAACCACTCTCCGCTCTGCTGCAACAGAGCAGCAGCCTTTGCAGGAGCCTCTGCTGGGCCAGGTTCAGCGTCAGGGAGACAGGGCAGCAGTCAGGTTATCTGAAGAGCGGACGTTCCCGGGGCAAATATACGAGCTGTGACATGAAAGCTGTAAGGACAACGAGGGCTGGGGTCCTTGACAAACTTGCAGAAAAGCCCACCTCTGACTCCCTGCCGGGCTGAGCCCCTGGCCACGGCCAGCCGTGGGACACAGAGTTTGTTCTGCTGCCTGGCTCAGGAAGGTGGGACCCTGGCTAGTCCCAGCAAAGTGATGGGAACGCTGAATTCTCTGGTGCCCTCAATGCGGAGAGGGAGAGGACAGGGCTGGGACGCGTGAGCATGTGGGCCAGAAAAAGCACTACCTGGACCTCAGCGTGTGCACTAGAGGCCAGAGGAGGGGAGAGTGTGACCGGTCTCCTGGGCAGAAGGGTGGGGGTGGGGGTGGGGGTGGGGAGAAATGCACGTGGCTAGCTCGAGGGAAGGCAGAAAGCAGAAGACAGAGGGGATGGAGAGGGATGAGCAGGTATCATGTATGTTTTGGAGAGAAATAATTAAAAAGTTCAAGAAGTGACATCAGTAAAAGCAAGTGGTGGATCACAAGTCTGCATCCATCATGTAAGCGTGGACCCCAGAACCCGGGGGGTTCCCCACACTGAACCCGGTCTGAGGACCAACGGAGAGGCTTTGGCTCCGGGCTGTTAAGGCTTCCCCTGCTGCCAGCACCAAAGCCACCACCGCCCTGTTCAAAGGGACCAGAAAGAACAAGACAGGTGACAACCCTCCAGTCCACCACCACTGCTTTGAACCTGAGGAGAGAGCTGGACTGTGGGCAGAGGGCGGGTGTGCAACGCTTCTTGTAAAACGCACCTCCCTCCACAGAGCACCCACACACCTGCCAGGCACACGGGCACAGGTGTGTGTGCGTATGTAACAGCCTCGTCTGCACAACCAGCCTGGATTCACCTTCGACTATTTCCACTGTTACGCAGCAACACCCACTGTGCGCTGGTATTCAGATTCATGATGTGATGGGAGAAGGGAAAGGTAGAGAAGGGAAATTACGGCCCTGTGCTAAGCGCTGTTCGCATGAGTCTGCCTCCACTTCAGAGAGGAGAAACTGAGGTTAAGAGGGTCACTGTCTTGCTATGTGGCTCGGGGACGCAGAAGGGCTGGCATTTGAACCTGGCGTGCCTGGCTCCTGCTTCTCCCTGCTGCCCCCAGGGGGCACTGTGCTTGGTAAAGAGGGGCGGGCCCTTCCTCTGAGCTTCACTTGTTCAAAGAGACGTTATTTACTGAGATGGAAGGGAGAGAGAAGAACAGTGTGGCAAACAATGTATGCAAGTAAATTGATAAAATGAGAAGGGAACTTGACCTTTTCAAAACCCAAGGGTATTATTTATCTCTAACAAAATAGCGGGCCTCCTGAGGACAAAGGCAGAATGCTTGAATGTTTCTTTCCGAGGAGGAGGGGGAAGAGGAGCTGGCAGTCCCCGTGACAGAGCCAGAGCTGCCTTTATTTTTATCTTCCTGTGAGAATCCCCGACGGGTCCACGGAGAAACACCGTGCGTCTGTGACATTTCCCCTGGTCTAGCTCAGTCACGTGCTCCAGGAGGCTTTCTCGTTATGAGAGGTGATTACACTCGACTCTCACAGGGTTAATTTATGGGGGCACTTGGGGACAAGGGACAAGGAATTGTCCTGACTGCCAGCCCAGCTCAGGGTCACCAGTCACACTCCCTCCACCAGCTCTTCTTTGGAGGGTCCCCCAGGGCTGGGGCAGCAATGGACCCAGGCCACTGCCAGGCTCTGGGAAACTCCACAGCTGGGGACCTTTCCTCTCTGCAGACAGAGAGGTCCCCGCCCTCAGCCACGGGCGGGACACTCCTTCTTACCCCGCACCCCATGTCTGTCTCTGCCAGCACGGGCAGAGGCGGAAGCTGACGGTGCACTGGGAGGAGATGGGCCAGGTGAGCCCTTCCTGACACTGCAGTGTGGGAAGGTCACACCTGTGGAATCTTGTTCCTTCCCTTTGGTCATTGCCATCAGTGGCGGCAGCTCCCCAAAGCCTTCTCTCTGTCCCTTCACATCGTGCAGCCCACCTTGCTTAGGAGACGGGGCTCCCCCTTGTCCTCAGAGAGGCCGGAGGGGGTTCTGCTGAGCCACCTGGAAGGGGCGAAGTGGCTTTGGAAGTGGGACGAGGAGCAGACTGAGCCCGGAAACTGTCACTCACACCGGCAGAGGGACAAGGCCCCGACGACGAGCCCGTCTGCTAGGGACACCCTGGAGGGCCGGGAGAGCGCTCTCCGTGGCTGCATTCCAGAGGAAACGTCAGAATGTGTTTGAAAACCTGCTAGGGCTGAATCAGTGTTTGAAAAAACATGATTCCCCAAAGGTCAAGAGCATGGTTTAGTCACCGGACGCAGGGTTTAAGGCTGGCTTCCTAAGGGTGCTATGTGGGAAGACTGGGGAAGGTGTTCCTGCTTGGGTTAAACATGGTAACACGGCTCTAGGGTCCCCGGAAGGGCTCTGGGGTCCCCCTGCTCAGGGGCAGAGCACCTCCCCAGGCTGACCTCTGCTCTACCCGCTGCACATTTCCTCTGAGCTGCTCCTTTGTTGGACAGAATCAAGCACAGGAAGCGCATCAGCCAGGCCGGGTCCCTCCCTGAGCCCCAGGAGGCCCTGCCCACACAGGTGGGCACCTGCCCATGCTGACTCATCTCCAAGAAAAATACTCCAGGCCTCTGACTTCTCCCTAGTGGCTCTCCCTGCTCCTCCTTCACTTGGAGCACGTGAGCTGAAGCTGAGGGGCCGCAGGAGCTCTGCAGGGCCCGCGGGGGGGAGCGGAATTCCCAGGCACCCCTGGGCAGGAATCGTTTCTCAGGCGGGCCCTGGAGACGGCCTCCAATGAGCAGGGTCTCGGGAAGGAGGGAGGAGAGGTAACCCAACAGCAAGGAGAGTTACTTACGCCAGAGCAAAGGCCACCAGTGCACCGACCACCACCACGAAGTCTAGGATGTTCCACAGGTCTCGGAAGTAGGACCCGTCCTGCAGAATCAAGCCCTGGTCTATCATCTGCAGAGAAAGGGAACGGCCACCAGTGAGCCCAGGGGTTGTGGGTGATGTGTGCCCTGCACTCGGGGCTCCCCACGGCAACTGCCATTGTCCCCACAGTCAACCCCGCGGGGGGACCTGAAGAGCAGCCAACAGGCTCTTTTCATGGGACGGTGAAGCCCGAGGCCCCTTCTCCTCGCCACCAGGGTTCAACTAGACTGCTCGGCCATCCCAGAAGCCTGCCACATTCCTCCGTCCATCAGTGGCTCAGAGCACCACACACACACACACACACACACAGAAAGAGAAAGAGAGAAAGAGAGAGAGAGAGAGAGAGAGAGAGAGAGAGAGAGAGAGAGAGAGATGGGAAAACCCCAGAGGAGTGAGGCTGGGCGCAGAGGGAAGCATGGGTGTCCAGGTGATGGGGAACAGACATGCCCCTGGGACTGGACGGATCCAGGAACTAGACCTTGCCTAACCCTCTGCCTTGGCACGAACCCAGGCTCACACCAGGGGGCACTCTGGGGGGCGGCTGCTGTCCCCAAGTCTGTCAGCACTGCCCCTGCACACCCACAGGCCCGCCCTAGTCTAAACAGATCTACACAGTCACATGGGGCCGCCAGGGATGTCGCCAGGATCCTGAGGCCAGAGGAGAGGTGCTGTCATTGGCCAGTCGGTGGCAGCACTGAGAAAGGGCACTAGCCTGGGAGGCAGGCCGCTGAGCTGTCTAAGCCCCACCCAGGCTTTCTCAGAAGACGTTACCTTAATAACCATCTCAAAGGTGAACACACCGGTGAACACGTAGTCGAAATACCTCAGGACCTGTGAGACACACACAGGGGAGGTGCAGAGGTTACGTGTGCCACCAGGCTTTGCACACGCGGCCCTGCCCGCCCACCCAGCCCCCACTCGTTGCTGTGGCAGATCCTGCTGGAGCCTCACGACGTGGAGGCCAGTCTGGCGCGTCCCCCGCGTTGGCTGGAGCGCATCTTTTTGAGTCTCCACTGACCCCCCTTGCTGGCTCAGAACCCCGAATGCTTGTTGGTTCTGATCCACCCCGCCTCCCTCTTATCTCCTGACAGACACCGTTGGGGCCTCCAGTCTCCAGGCTCCGCCCCTCAACTTCACACCCATGTCCTGTGTCTGACCCCTCGCCCAAGCCCTGCGGGGCTCCAGTGACCTCTCACTCCTTCCTCATTCCCCCGGGGACCTGTGATGCTGGGATGGGGGTACCGGGGCAGGCCGAGGGCCGCAGCACTCGGGAGGGTGGCGAAGGGCCCTGGGCACCCACTTTGTTGCGTTCTGAGTTGGTCAGGACGGGGTCCTCGGCTGCCAGGGCGATGCTGCTGGCCGCGATCACCAGGAGAATGCACATCTCAAAGTAGCGCAGGTTCACGATGTAGTGGCAGGCCCTGCGGACCCTGCAGTGAGGGACGGGCGGGAGAGCCGCTGAGCTGGCCGCTTCCCTGCGGTCCCCACCCTGCCTCCCCACCCCCACACACAACAGCCTCTTCCAGACAGCCAGGCCCTGGCCAGAGGAAGCCGTAGGGAGAGCAATTTAATTTCCCAGGCACCACCCTTGACTTAAAGCCCCAAGGGGGAAGATAATCGGATTGGCTGGAGGCTGCAGCGCACAAGCCAAGCTGCATTATCTGCAGGCACGTCTTAGCTCTGCGGAGCAGCCAGCATCAGAATACACAGGCCCTGGGGTGCCCTCTGGGTATCTCAATGTCTGCACCCCCCCAACTGTATAAAAACTGGGGCAGAGCAAGCAAATCACATGAACCAATAAACAGGAAACTAGACTTTTATTCTAAGATTCCTGATGAGAGCAGCAACAGGCTCTCACAGTTTCAGGTATTCTGATTAACTGACTATATCCCTAAACCGGCAGTGGCCCGACAGTCCTTAGCCCAGGGTCCTGCTTTCCCAGAGCCCGGCTGGACACTGCCCACGTGGCCACTGAAAGCCTTCTCCTTACCTTCCCAGCCTCGCCGGCTGGTCTATATTAAGGGGCAGAAGAACGCTCGTCTTTCAAAATTCCACCTTTCCTGATCTAACCTTCCCCACTCTTCCCTGCCTTCCCCACCTCATGTCCCTAAACGCCCCCATTTCAAAATCCACCGGGATTCTGGATTGGGCAGTGGGACCAATACTCTTTAAAAAAAAAAAAAAAAGATTTTATTTATTTCTTTTTTAGAAAGAGGGGAAAGGAGAAAGAAAGAGAGGGAGAGAAACATTGATGTGGGGACCTGGCCCACAAACCCGGGGACGAGCCCTGACCTGGAACTGAACTGCTGACCTTTCGCTTCGTGGGACAGCGCCAGACCCACGGAGCCACAGCAGCCAGGGCTCCGACTGGCACTCTGAGAGGCCGATGGATGACCTCATCTTTCTAGGCTCGTATTCTCAGCTTCGGAAGGTTTGGTAGCTCATCCTGAGTAGATTTCCTCTTCTCCCCACCCCCTCTCCCTACCTACCGACCAAAGGACAGATGCCAGGTCCGCTCCTCATGACACTTCCCACGCTCCCGTCTTAAATAATTCTTTAGACCGTGGGCACTGAGTGCAGAGGGCGTTCAGTTCCATGACCCACAACTGGCGAGTACCCGGGGTGTGGCATGTGTCTGCCCACGTTCCACAGGGAAGGATCAGGAAGAGGACCGGGCCCTCGTCCCTTCGTCCCTCAGTCCCCCTGCCCTGGCCCAACCCTGCCTGTTTACCGTGGGACCGCAGGTCGGGGAGAGAAGGGAGGGGACTCACGGGTTGGTGGTGCTGAAGATAAACATGGAGCTGTGGGGCACCATGGCTTTGCCTTCCCGCTTCTCCTTCTTCTGCTTCTTCTTCCCCATCTCCTCCTCCTCCTCCTCTTCTTTGATCTCTGCCTCCTTCAAGGGACTGGCCTCGCCGTCTGTCTTGATGCTTACTGCAAGAAGAACACATTGACATTTTCTGAAACCTTACCACGTGGGAGAACGGAGCCCTTCGATTTCCACTGGGGATGGGACAGAGGGGCCGGGAAAGGGCTGCAGGAACAGCCGAGCGGCATGCCCCGCAAACATCGGGGTGTTTGTTTGTCACGCTGAGTTCAGCCCTTGCGCTCCCCCTAGCCCTATGCTCACCCCCACTTTACGTGGGGTAGCCTTTGTCACGCACATCACTCTCATCGCCTTTCCCTGGGGGACACAGGCTGGTTTCTGTTGTAAAGCTTACAGAGTTCAGGTATATCTAAAATCTGAGCTCTTTGTGCTTCCTCACTTAATGAATTTTCACATCAATACCCCCGGGGCGGCAGGTATTACCGTTCCCATTACACAGATGGGGAACGAAGTGGAAGGAAGTCAAACGCCTATCCTGAGGTCGTACAGCCAACATGGGTTTCCAGTCTAACAACCCAACTCCTTCCGGTGAAACCACGCTGCAGTGGAGGATTTTTAGAAACCACTCCTCTGTTTGCGGCCCCCTTTCTGGCTGTGCTTTTCCCAGGCACGATGGCTGTGAATATTCACGAGAATATGGGTCCCAGATGGCCTTCCAGGACTGACGGGGTGAGGGGGCCTCGACCGAGTGCAGATCCTGGGGACACAATCTCTGTTTCTATAGGTGAGTCACAGTGGGGTTCTGTGACAGAGGGGTCGAGGCCAACAGGTGGGGTAAGGGGTCCAGTAAACCCCGCCCACCAATCCGTTCAGTGAACGACTCTCCTCTGGAACCTTCTGTAAAGCTCTGAGGTTCCTCCCCTTCCGGGACCTTCCATAAAGGAAGTATCCAAAGTATCCAAAAGCCCTCTGATCACATGCTCTTGCCGATGGCCAAGGCCACGGGCTGGCCCCAGAATGGGAACAGAGAGAGGGTCGAACTTTCTTAGTGTTGTCTCTCATCAAAGAGGGTCCAGAACACGTATTCATCGGAGTACAGAATGAATCAGACTCCAGAAGAGGCTGTGAACCTGAGACCCAGAGACCTGACCGAGTTCCCCCCAGGAGCACTAGACACAGATGTCCCCCGTCCGAGCAGTTCTGGCACTGAGTGCAGAGAAGGTGAAGGAACAGAGATGGAACGGGGACGGAAAGAAACATGGGGAGAGAGGGCAGTCCTGTGAAAAGAGGAACATGGGGCCAAAGTCAGGGAGGAAAAAGAGCAAGGGTGGAACGCCATGGTCATAATTCAGTGACCACGGGCAGCAGGTGGGCTTAGCTCAGGAATGGGGGTGGGGGCAGGGCTGGGGGC